>BQNB010068365.1:0-32326 GCA_026074375.1 Tanacetum coccineum | reverse complement strand
TTCTCCATTTTCTCAATCCAACAAGTAAGAACTACATCACCTCCCTTACCATCATATTCCTTAGGGTTACAAGCTAAGAAGTACTTATATGAATAACCTACCCGGTTGCCATTCACTATCACATTCCCAACGTTCTCCTGAACGTTCTCATTAACCACATTACCATTCTGATTTCCAACATTTCCTCGGTTACTAACCTGAGCCAACATGGCGGGTAAGAGGTTCTGCAATTGCTGGGCAATGATCGTCAAGAAGTCGGGTACACCCTCATTGGCTCCCTTTACATTCCCATTGACTCCCTCTACACCCCCATTAGCTCCAATACCTTGGTCATTTCCTTGACCATTCAAATCCTCAACACGCTCATCATTACCTTCCCTAGGTCTTCTACCCCTTTCACCTCTACCAACCTGTTTACCCGTTCCCTCTCCTAGTGATTCGGCAGCAAGCCGGCCAGCACTTCGGGTCCTCATTCTTGGCGGCATTATCTATACGAGGGAGAACATGGGCAACGTTAGGTAAGTGGGAAGACTCGCACATATATATAGAATATCTAACTATATATATATAGATATACACATAACACCACCCTACGATGTCAACATCGATTTGTGTGAACAACATTACTTAGGATGAGTGAGTTGTGATACGCTTATAATTACGATGGCTATCGTACTTATATTCACATCCTTTCTCATTCACATTCAATATTGAGCCCACCCATTTCAATGTCTGACATAACTAAGGTACCAAACCGCGAACACACAAAGGCACACAAAAGCAGAACACCGCACACATAGATCATATACGCAACTAAACGACGGATCTTAGGTTATAGTCTAGGCCAAACCATCTAGTTCTCTATAACCTTGGCTCTGGTTACCAATATGTCACACCCCGACAATGGCGGAAACTCAGAAATGCAACATAATGATCAATCATAACACAAGATACAAAATAGAGAAAACTACATTGCATAAACTCCAAGTGCTATGAAGACCATCAACCTTGAACAAACTCAAGTGATGTCCCAAATCGCAACTAAAATCCAAAATCTCTTACAATTATTCATATGCCCACACATGGGACCATAATCCAAACTTAATCCAAAACATCCAAATACTAGAATCAAACAACAAGCATGCAAGACTTCAAACAAAATTCCACACGGGATACTTCTAAGTCTGCTACCAATCACCAAACTACTCTTCTTTTACTTCACCTGAAAATGATACTCGAAAACGTCAACAATAATGTTGGTGAGCTCGTAGGTTTGACTTTAAACCCAAAAGTTGTGCCAATATTTCAACAGTGGACAATAGTGCTATATGACGGTGAATATATGCAAACAACCTTAGCATCACCGCTAATCAATAACCATATGTCACTTACGCACCTAAAGGGCCTACCAGCTGGAGCACTAATATTAGGGCAGGACCTCACTCAAACTTGGGTAGGCGTACCCATCCGCTCCAATAATCACACAAATACTGGGTAGGCGTACCCATCCGATCTAATAATCTCACAAATACTGGGTAGGCGTACCCATCCGATCCAATAATCATGCATCACATAGTATTCACATAGCAGTCATAAGCACATAACTTGTCCCAAAAACAAAACCACATTTCGCACAGATCAATTCAAAACATTTCAAAACACATTTGAGTATCATTTTCCCCCAACGGAAAAACAGTAAAAAGTGGGGCTACGAGAACTCACCTAAAGCAAGTCTTTAGCAACCAACTCTTAATCACACAAGCAAATGCAACGACGCCCGCACACGACCTAGTCCAGTTAATGTCCCAATTTAATCATCCAATTCCAAAACAATCTTCACGTTTGATGCATAGAGTTTAGACGCGTTGTACAATTACCCAAAACAATTTAGTAGTGTGATGGTTGACGACTTAACTCCACAATCATACCAATCTCATTATTCGATAATACATACTTATACTATTTAGCATAAATAGATAAGTAATATAATAAATATTTATAGTTATTAATTATAAATATATCTCGACAAGTCCATTCGGTATACCTTAGTCACTTTAAAATATTCATTATACAGTTGAAAATGAAACGCTTACACATAATAAACACATTAGGAAAGCTTCGAGAAAAAATATATTTTTCGTCTTTTAGTGAAAATATATAAAATAATTAAATATTATTAAAAAATCAAAAATCATGTTTTTAAGAAAATTTCTAAGTATAAACTTTTCACGAAATTTCGACATGACCCGTACGTTTATACAACGTTTTCCAAGGTTTCAAACCTTATTTTCAACAATTTTCACAAATTCGACACTTTTCAACAAAATTTCAAAATCCCAATCTTTAACACTTACCCACACTTTTCCTCTAAAATATCATTCAATATCACTTCGTAAATACATTTTCACTTTCAAAGAGAGAGAAAGAGAGACAGAGAGAGAGAGAACCCAACAAGGGTCCATTAGGACATTTATAAGTCTAAAATATAATCCAAGTCCAAAACCAAGGTCCATTTATATATATAAGTATATACTTATATGTAAAAATAATCCGGACCACAGTAAGCCCTCCCATTAAGCCGCGACTCAATTAGACTTATTGGGTCGTGAGTCCATAAACTCCAAAATACGTATATTAAGCTTTAAAATAAGTTGATATGCTACGTATCGTATTTGGTTACTACCATAAGCCTCAAAAATAATCCACAACATACGCCATAACACAAAAATAATCAAAAATCACTTACCTAGTGACTTTGACAAATGACGTGGCATATAAGCCCCAAATAAGCCAAGAAATAGCTTAAAAATAAGACCGAATAAGCTATACAATCTACTATCAAAAATAAGCATTCTAGCATCATATATTATTCAACCATCACGACCACGACATCAAAACTACAAAAACCATCTTTTCCTTTTTACTATTCACAAACCAAGCACCCTTTTAATCATCCGTTTCATTTCTAAAAATCAATTTTTACAATGATCAACTTGTACAACTAACATCTATGCATCAAAATAAACCCAAAAGAACAAATGAAATTTAAATTTGAAAACTTACAAGAAAATCTTCAAATTTGTAGATTTTGACACAAACCTGACAATCCAAACGTTGTTTAAATGAATATCCAAACACTCTTATCAACCCGAAGTAACACGTTCTTGATCAAAGTTGGAAAACTATGATGGTTTTGTGGTGGTTAGGTGGCGAACGAACCACAAGCACACACACTTGTGTGTGTTTTATTTTTTTGTAAATGAAATGAATACTCTCCTCTCTCCTTGGCTGGTCGAACAACACAAAGAACAAAGGGAAACTCAAAAAATTTTAGGGTTTTGATTTTCAAGAGTTAAGGTAATGTTTTCTAAATCCTTTTTCAATTCAATTGATTTTATTTAACGTAATAATCATTAATGATGGATTAGGTTATTGTAAATAATCTGTAATTAAGAGGATGTGAGCTGAGTTCAACCTCGACCCGACTACTCGTGCAATTGATTTGATTTAGGATGTTTAGTGTTTCTTTCTATCATTTGAACCATGTTAGGAAATGTTATTTTCGATTATGATTATTATTAATGATAAGTGGTTTTAGGATTTATCTTGTGTGCTATGTGCCTTATTAAATTTGTTATGTGTTGCATGATGTGTTGATTTCAAGAAGTGTTTATTCTATAGGAAGCGATAACACGTGAAATGGGCATCTATAATATGTGTACAAACATAATATACATCCACAACCAAAATAGACTTGCAAGTATATTACATGTTATTGTGTTGACACATATTGGTTGATTATGCTTTACGAATATAGATTGTGGGAAATGAAATATAGGGGTTATGAATATGTAGTATATCGTATAATATATATAGCGAGCGCGTATGTCTTATCAGAACATGGTTCAAACACTCGCGCGAGCCGAGACATACCCTCCTGATGTCGTGGAAATCATTGCTCAACAACTTCAGTGCGAGAGCCGCGACGAAGCGCCGAACACCCCGTGACTCAAGTGACTAAAAACCTCAACAATGGCAATGGTGGAGGAAACAATGGTTACACCTACAAAGGATTTGTGGCGTGTGGACCTCGAGACTTTAACGAAATTGGTGGTGCGGTGACGTTGACTAGATGGATTGAAAAGATGGAATCCGTGATAGATAGCGGTTGTTTGGCTAATCAAAGGGTGAAGTATGCCGCGAGTCCATTCATTGGCAAATACTATTGACATGGTAGAGCGACGCGTCATAGTACTCAAGCAAGAGTCGAATGCTGCTATGCAATAGCGTGGGATGACCTTCAAGGCAATTGCTCAACGGACGGAGTTTTGTCCAAGCAATGAGATTGAGAAGTTAGAAGGCGAGTTCTAGAATCATTCAATGGTTGGTGCTGATCATGCTGGATACACTAATCGATTTCGTGAGTTGGCAAAGTTGGTCCACATTTGGTAACTCTTGAGGCAAAGCGTGTCACAAGGTACATTAATGGGTTGCAATCTCAGATTCGTGGAATGCTTTGAGCCACTCAACCTGCTACTATTCAAGCTGCTATTCTTACTGCTGGGATACTGACTGATGAGGCAGTCCGCAAGGTAAATTTGGTTAAGGCTGGTGAAAAGAAAAGGAAAATGATTAGGCGAGTAAAGGGCATAAAGTGTGGAAAAGATGAAAAGAAAGATAAAAGGGACGAGGGTTTGTAACAACAGTTCCTACTAAGAAAGATAAAGATGGGGAAATTTTCCAAAGTGCGCTAGGTGTAAGGGTTTTCATGCTGAAAAAGGACAATGTATAGTGTGCTACAATTGCCAATGGCCGGGTTACATGGCCAGAGACTGTAGAACACCGATTAGGCATGCAGAGCCGATACGAGCAGTTAGGCCAAGAGATGGACAGAGAGCTTGTTATGAGTGTGGAAGTTTGGATCACTTACGTCCAAATTGTCTAATTGGAACCGAGGACATAGTAATCAATCTGGAAATGCAGCTAACGTTGGAAGGGAGAAGCTGGAACACCCGAGGCCAATGAGAAACCGAGATAGGGAAGGGGCTTTCATGTGAATGCGTTGATGCTCTTCAGGATCCCAATGATGTGACGGTTATCGTATTCCTTAAACAATCTCGTACTCTGACTAGTGCACACTTTCGATCCTGGGCGATTTTAGTTTTATAGACTAGTCTCTCAAATTTGTGCCCCTATTAAATGGAAACCTAGTATTGCAAACACTGGGTATGTGATAAGGTAGCTAATGGTACGAAGGAAAAGTTGATAGAATTTTCCGTGTTGTAAGACTAGACTATGAGATTCCTATATTCCTATAGACTTGATACATTATAGGAGACAAAGGAAGTTTTCTACATGTGATAGTAGGAATGGATTGGTTGTCAAACCAAAAGGCTGTGATCGTGTGTCACGAGAAGATAGTTAGGATACCTGTAGAAGAAGGTAAGGTACTCTGTGTTCAAGGAGAACGTAATGTCGGGAAGACAAAGACGTTAATGAGCACAAAGGCGAATGAACCGATGTTAAGCGATATTCCTATCGTACGTGATTTCGAAGGGACGTATTTCCGGATGTCCACTGTCAGGAGAATAACCGCCACAAACGATAAGTAGAGTTTTTCATATAGATTTGAATTCCCTAAGCGACACGCCCGTAGCAAAGTTGCTCAATACAATAGGCACCTTCAGAATGCAAGAATTGTCGGAGCAACTTCAAGAGTTTGCAAGACAAATGATGTTATTCGGCCCAGTCACTCACCATAGCGAGGTATCGCCGATTTTTTCTGTTTAGTGCCAAGAAGAAGGATGATCGTATCGCATGTGCATAGACTATCGTGATCTGAACAAGTTGACCATCAAGAATCGTTATCCGCTCCCTAGGATTGACGATTTGTTTGACAAACTTCAAGGAGCGCGCTACTTCTCTAAGATAAACCTTCGATCTGGTTATCATCAGCTGAGAGTGCATGATGATGATATCTCGAAGACCGCGTTCAGAACACGTTAAGGGCATTTTAGTTTGACGGTTATGCATTTGGATTAACAAATGATCACTCCCCAAGATTTCATAGGACTTAATGACCGAATGTGGCAAACCGTACCGGAAAAGTCGTCATAGTGTTCTAGTTGACGATATCTTGATATACTCAAAGACAAAGGATGTTGGATTTGCTAAGGAAGGAGAAGCTGTATGCGAAGTTCTCCAAGTGCGAGTTCTAGTTGCAAGAGGTACATTTTCTTGGACACGTTGTAAATCACGACGGTATTCACGTGGACCCAAGTAAGATTGAGGCGGTGAAAAGTTAGAAAGCCCCTACGACACCATCTGAAGTAAGATCATTTCTGGGATTGGCTGGATATTATAGACATTTCATCAAAAATTTCTCCAAGATTGCTAAACCACTTACTTCGTTGACTCAGAAGAATCAGAAGTATGAGTGGGGTGAGAAGCAGGATGAAGCTTTTCAAACGTTGAAGGATAATTTGTGTAATGCACCAATATTGTCGTTACCGGATAGAGTAAAAGATTTAAGTTATGTTGGTAATTATGAAACTCAACCAAGGATTGGGATGTTTTCTTAAGCAAAGGGATAGATGTGACGCGCGAGCTCTCGCAATGCATCAAGACAATTGAAGAGCCACGAGAAGAACTACACGACTCACGACTTAGAGTAAGGAACGGTTGTGTTTGCGCTAAAGATTTGGAGGCATTATTTGTACGGAATAAAGAGTGTTATCTATACAGATCATAAGAGCCTTCAACACATATTCGATCAGAAGGAGTTGAATATGCTTCAAAGGAGATGGTTAGAGCTGTTTAGTGATTATGAATGTGAGATTAAGTACCATCCTGGTAAAGCAAATGTAGTAGCTTATGCTTTAAGTAGAAAGGAGAGAGTGAAGCCTCGACGAGTGCGAGCAATGGCTGTGACAATTCAGTCCGGAGTTAAAGGACTGATATTGGCAGCTCAAGGTAAAGCGTTTAAGGATGAAAATGTGATAGCTGAAGGATTGAATGGTATGGACCAACAAATGGAAAAGAGAGAGGATGGAAGCCTACACTATAAGGATCGTATATGGGTTCCATTAGTGTGCGGTGTAAGAACCAAGATCATAGACGAAGCTCATAAGACGAGGTACTCTGTGCATCCCGGAGCGGACAAGATGTACTATGATCTTCTGGACATGTATTGGTGGCCGGGTATGAAAAAGGAGATTGCTATTTATGTTAGCAAGTGTTTGACATGCGCAAAGGTGAAGGCGAGCATCAAAGACCTTAGTTTATTGCACAACCTGAGATTCCCTAAGTGGAAGTGGGGAAGAAAATAGCTATGGACTTTAGAACAAATTTGCCTAGGTCAAGTAGTGTCATGATGCGATTATAGGTCATAGTTGATAGTTTGACCAAATCACGCGTTTCATGGCAATACGAGAGGATTATAGTATGATAAGTTAGCAAGATGTACAATCGATGAGAATTTGTTGCACCGACAAGGGTTAACCAACATCGATTATTCTGATAGGTATGGAGCGTGTGACGTCAAGGTTTTGGCAAACTAATGCAAAAAGTGTTGGGAACAGTCGTTTAGATATGAGTACGGTACAGCTTACAATACCTCAGACGGATGGATAACAGCAAAGCGTACACATACTCCAACGTAGAGATACACTTAGAGCGTGAGTAATTGATTTTGTTGTAAGTCGGACCGAGCGAGAGCGCGAGTTGCCATTTGCTGGAATTTTCCTATGACAAAACTTATCAATCGAGCATTCGTTATGCTCCTTTTTGAGGCGATTTTGTATGTAAGGAAGTGTAGTTGCCTGTATTGTTGTCATAGATAGATAGGAGCGTATTAATTAACCAGGGGGTAAAAACGATTGGTGCAAGAAACAACTGAAATAAGTGGTTAGTGATTAGAAGATAGGACTTAAAGCTAGAGCTCAGAGATCTGTCAGAAGAGCTACGCAGAAATAAAAGGAAACCTTAAGTTTCCAGTTGGTGTGATCATGTAATGTTGAAAGTCTCATCCTTGGAAAGGTGTAGTACGGTTATGGAAAGAAAGGAAAGTTAGCCTCCAAAATTGTAGGTCACCATTCGATATCCTCGCGAGAAGTGGTCCTGTGGCATATAGGTTGAGATAACCTGAAGATTGAGTAAGATGTGCATGACAACGTTTCATGTATCGAATCTAAAGAATTTTTATTAGCTGATTCTCCTCAGAGTATGCTTGTCGCTGTGATGGATGAGATAAAGGTAGATAAGAACCTTACGTTTTGTCTAGACAGAAGCCTTTAGAGATAATAGACATGAGGTCAAAACTCAATAAGCATAGTAAAATACCTATTGTGAAAGTGCGAGGGAATTCCGAGCGTGGACGCAGAGTTTAACCAGTGACCTGAGGCATCCACAGAAGGTACGTATCCCCAGATATGTTAGAGAATTGCTAAATAGTCGCGACTACAGGTTAAAATCTCATGACGTGAGGATTTCCTAAAGGAGGGATGCATTGACAAATGAGTATTTAGCTATGTTAGTTAAAGCCTATATAATGCATTTAATATTGTGACAAAAAATGTTTTATGTGTTGTAAAATGTGTATGATAATGGAGTACATAGTGATGCATCATGGTACTTAATTGTGGAAATGAAATCATTTGAAAGCTTGCGTAGATTTAAATGTCGTGTACGTATATACTGTGACCGTACTCAGTATATGTATTTCCATAATAATTATATATACATTAGTTTTAGTATTCTTATAGGGTGTAGAGAACTTTTTATTTTTAAATAGTTAGAATCGAAAGTTAGTTTGAAAACAAGAATAGAAAGTAAAAGTGTTAGCAAAATAATTAAAGATTTTTTAACTTAGAATTAAATAACTGTATAAATAACTTAAATAAAAGAAAAAAATATAATTAAAAGGGTGGTTTTGTGGAAATCGGAACCGAACAAGGAAAAAAAAGGGAAATAATCCAATATATACAATTTTATTGGTATTTATCATTTTCCTGAAATCCAATAAATACAAAATCATAACTATAATCAAAAATTAATTTTTTCATCCTCTCATCTCTCTTTGGCCGGTCGAAAACAACACATAGAACAAAAGGGAAACCTAAAAAATTTTAGGGTTTTGATTTTCAAGAGTTAAGGTAATGTTTTCTAAATTCTTTTTTAATTTAATTGGTTTTATTTGACGTAACGATCATTAAGGATAGATTAGGTTATTGTAAATAATCTGTAATTAAGAGGTTTTGATCATCAAAAATCGTTTTTGGGTTAATAACTAAGGTTTTGGGTAAGTTAATAAGGGTTAATTATGCTAAATTCGGAATAGAAATCTGGGCAGAATTTTAGGTCATCTTGCGAGAGCCCATATCTCGGTCATACGGATAGTTTTTTCTGATTTTATTGAGCCTAAAATTAAACTACAAGATGCTTTTTTCCAACCATAAGTGGTTTCATGAATTAAAAGTGAGTAGAAGTTAGTCAAATTAATCAAACAAGATTCGTTGTCAAAACTGAGTTTTCGGGAAGATTCTGAGTTGTGTTTGGAGGTCAAAAACTATTTCAAAACGTCTTTTTAATTAATGGTCTTGCTACTGTCGCAAGTTCATGATGTTTATCATTTTCTAGAATTTTTGTAGAATTTTCCTGAGTGTTTAAATGGGCCTGCTTAAGCTAAACTTTTTGAAGGTCGAATCAGGTCAAATTCTAGACACTTTGTGATGTTGAATTTTTATAAAATGGTTACACTCACTATTATTTTTATCCAAAAATCATAGAAGCTCACAACTCATTGGGGAGCTATGGGATGTGAGGAGAAGAACCAATTAGGTGTTTAAGTATTTTATTTAGAGTCATCTTGTGACTATAAAAACTGAGTAAAAAGCAGAAAGTTGAGAAGTAAAGTTTGTGAGGTAATTTAAGGTTAGCAAGTATGAGGAGTATATAGAAGAGTTGAATCAAGATAGGATATAGAGTATCCATCGTTGTGATTGTTACATCGACTTGGGTGTGTGACCTAATCGATGGTAACATATGTGTGTATTGTTTTGTTTAGATTCTTTGCAAGATTAAGTAAAGGAATTGGAATTTGCTTTTACAATTAGGTGGGTTTTACAGTCCCTTTTTACTTATATTTTGAGATGGAAATGATGCAAAACTATTTTATGAATAATAACTGTGATAGGTGATTTAAGTGGTCGAACATATATGAATGCTATGTGCTATTGCTAATGTTGATATAATTGTGGTAAGGCAATTTGGTATGTAGGATGACATGGACCTGTAAAGAGACCCGAACTGACTTACTAGTCAAGTGGGTCGTCCCTGCGCAGAAGAATATTGTGGGACGGAGGGGTACGATCCACCCCGGATATATGTGAATTTATTTTGTGATAGAATAGCTAAGCATATATGTTCGTAAATGTTTTTTTTTGTTGATCTCGGTGTCATAAGTGAGTCTTAAACCAATAACTCTCACCAACAATTATGTTGACGTTTTTAGCATCATTTTCAGGTGAGCAAAACGTGTGAAGAGTTAGGAAGAGGAGTTAGTTGGACCATAGGCTTGCATGCGGAGTCTATGATTTATCTGTTTTAGTTTTCATTTGAACTTGTCATGTTCTGTTCTTCATGCATTATATGTTGGATTTTTGTTTTGGGCGTTGTCATAACACGCTTTGGATTTTGAAGTTTATTGAAAGTCATTTTTAGTTTTCTCTATTTTGACGCCTTGTATTGTGATGATGCCTATTGATCATACCTTGCGATTCCGCCTTGGCGGGGTGTGATAGATTGGTATTCAGAGCCAAGGTTACAGAGAACTAGGTGGATTGGCCTAGACTATAACTAGGAACCTTCATATAGATGCATTTAGGAACTATGTGCTTGTGTGTACGTATGTATATATATATATATATATATATATATATATATATATATATATATATATATATATATATATATATATTAAAGCTCCAATTGCCTATTCGTTTACTATTTTTGTAGTAAGAATATATATATACATATATGCTAGTATTTATTTTCTTCGTCGCCAAGTATCTGATGGAGGTTATACTCTTCCTTATTTATAGAGTTATGTCTCCCTTAAAGCGTAAGTTTCGTTGGGGAATCATGTGTTCAGCTAGGATAAAGCGTTATATCGACCCAATTTCTGGCTGTAAGATATGGTGTACAAACCGTAAGTGCCGTATACCCATCTACTTATATCCGTGTAAAGTCTAAGAGAGTATGACTATGAAGAAAGTAGGTGACCAAACGATTGAGTGATTCGGAAAGAAGGCACGACAAGGAGAGGAATGATTCTTAGGTTCCAAGAATACCACACCTCGGATGAAGAAGAAGAAGAGCTGAGTGAGCACCCTCCTTACAACAAATATGGATTCGTGGATCATCCACAACTCCAAATGGAAGACCAAATAACAAGTTTTTTGTACTACTCCATATACAGACACAAGAAGCAAAATGAATTGTTGGTTGATTGATGATACTAACTATTCAACCTTGAGTCTACGAGACTAGTAATTCAAACCCATGAGCTTGACGATGGCAGACATTGGTAGGGAGTTGAGTTCGACCTCGACCCGACTACTCGTGCAATTGATTTGATTTAGGATGTTTAGTGTTTCTTTCTATCATTTGAACCATGTTAGGAAATATTATTTTCGATTATGATTATTATTAATGAGAAGTGGTTTTAGGATTTATCTTGTGTGTTATTTGCCTTATTAACTGTGTTATTGATGGCGATGATATGTTGATTTCAAGAAGTTTTTTCATAGGAGCAGTAATACGCATGAAAGGGGCATCTATAATTTGGTGTACAAACAAATTATACATTCACCACAACACAATAACCTGCAAGTATGATTACATGTAATTGGTGTTGACACATATTGGTTGATTATGCTTGTACGTATTAATTATTGGGGGGGGAAATGTAATATAATTGGGTTATGATATCTATAGTATAGTCATATAATAAGATATAATCTATGTCTTATCAGTACATGTTCAACAGACAACCTAACAACCCTCCTGATGTCGCGGAAATCATTGCTCAACAACTTCAAAACATCATCCCGAACATCGTGACTCAAGCGACTAACAACCTCAACAATGGAAATGGTAATGGAAATGGTAAAGGAAACAATGGTTGCACCTACAAAGGATTTGTGGCGTGTGGACCTCAAGACTTTGACGGAACTGGTGGTGCGGTGGCGTTGACTAGATGGATTGAAAAGATGGAATCCCTAATAGATAATAACGGATGTTTGGCTAATCAAAGGGTGAAGTATGCCGCGAGTTCGTTCATTGGAAAAGATTTGACTTGGTGGAATACTCAAGTCCAAGCAAGAGGTCGAGATGCTGCTAATGCAATGGCGTGGGATGAATTCAAGGCATTGCTAACGACGGAGTTTTGTCCAAGCAATGAGATTGAGAAGTTAGAAGGCGAGTTCTAGAATCATTCGATGGTTGGTGCTGATCATGCTGGATACACTAATCGATTTCATGAGTTAGAAAAGTTGGTTCCACATTTGGTAACTCCTGAGGTGAAGCGCGTCACAAGGTACATTAATGGGTTGCCATCTCAGATTCGTAGAATGCTTTGAGCCAATCAACCTGCTATTCTTACTGCTGGGATACTGACTTATAAGGCAGTCCGCAGTGGTACTTTGGTTAAGGCTGGTGAGAAAAGGAAAGAAAGGGATGAGACGAGTAAGTCAGAAAGTGTTGGAATAGACGAAAAGAAAGCTAAAGGGGACGAGGGTTTGTAGCAACAATTCCTCCTAGAAGAGAAAATGGAAACTTTCTAAAGTGCGCTAGGTGTAAGGGTTTTCATGCTGAAAAAGGACCATGCATAGTGTGTTACAATTGCCAAAGGCCGGGTCAAATGGCCAGAGACTGTAAAACACCGATTAGGCATGCAGAGCCGATACGAGTAGTTAGGCCAAGATATGGGCAGAGAGCTTTTTATGAGTGTGGAAGTTCGGATCACTTACGTCCAAATTGTCCTAAGTAGAACCCAGGACGTAATCAATTTAGAAATCAGCTAGCGTTGGAAGGGAATAGGAACACCCGAGGCAATGAGCGAGCTAGGGGAATGGCTTTCAATGTAAATGTTGTTGATGCTCTTCAGGATCTCATCGTAGTGACGGGTACGTATTCCTTAAACAATCTCTACGCTACTGTGCTTTTCGATTCTGGTGCTGATTTTAGTTTTATCTCCACTAAATTTGCGCCCCTATTAAATGAGAAACCTAGTATTGCAAACCCTGGGTATGTGATAGAGGCAGCTAATGGTAAGAAGGAAGAAGTTGATAGAATTTTTTGTGGCTGTAGACTAGAGCTAGGAGATTCTATATTCCCTATAGACATGATACCATTAGGACAAGGAAGTTTTGATGTGATAATGTGAATGGATTAGATGTCAAGCCAAAAGGTTATGATCGTGTGTCACGAGAAGATAGTTAGGATACCTGTAGAAGAAGGTAAGGTACTATGTGTTCAAGGAGAACGTAATCTTGGGAAGACAAAGACGTTAATGAGCACAAAGGCAAATGAACCGACGTTAAGCGATATTCCTATCATACGTGATTTCGAGGATGTATTTCCGGATAACATGTCAGGATTACCGCCACAACGACAAGTAGAGTTTCGTATAGATTTGATTCCTGGAGCGACGCCCGTAGTAAAGTCGCCATATCGACTAGCCCCTTCAGAGATGCAAGAACTGTCGGAGCAACTTCAAGAGTTGCAAGACAAGGGATTTATTCGGCCAAGTCACTCACCATGGGGAGCGCCAATTTTGTTTGTCAAGAAGAAGGATGGATCGTTTCGCATGTGCATAGACTATCGTGAACTGAACAAGTTGACCATCAAGAATCGTTATCCGCTCCCTAGGATTGACAATTTGTTTGACCAACTTCAAGGAGCGCGTTACTTCTATAAGATAGACCTTCAATCTGGTTATCATCAGCTGAGAGTGCATGATGATGATATCTCAAAGACCGCGTTCAGAACATGATATGGGCATTTTTAGTTTACGGTTATGCCATTTGGATTAACAAATGCACCCGTAGTTTTTATAGACTTAATGAACCGAGTGTGCAAACTATACCTAGATAAGTTCGTCATAGTGTTTATTGACGATATCTTGATATACTCAAAGACGGAGGAGGATCATGAAAATCATTTGAGATTGATGTTGGATTTGCTAAGGAAGGAGAAGCTGTATGCGAAGTTCTCCAAGTGCTAGTAGGACTGGTGGCAAAGGTACATTTTCTTGGACACGTGGTAAATCACGACAGTATTCACGTGGACCCAAGTAAGATTGAGGCGGTTAAAAGTTGGAAAGCCCCTACGACACCATCTGAAGTAAGATCATTTATGGGATTGGCTGGATATTATAGACATTTTATCGAGAATTTCTCCAAGATTGCTAAACCTCTTACTTCGTTGACTCAGAAGAATCAGAAGTATGAGTGGGGTGAGAAGCAGGAGGAAGCTTTTCAAACGTTGAAGGACAATTTTGTTGAAGGACAATTTGTGTAATGGACCAATATTGTCGTTACCGGATGGAGTAAAAGATTTTGTAGTTTATTGTGATGCATCAAACCAAGGATTGGGATGTGTTCTTATGCAAAGGGATAAGGTAATCGCCTATGCATCAAGACAATTGAAGAGCCACGAGAAGAACTACACGACTCACGACTTAGAGTTAGGCGCGGTGGTGTTTGCGCTAAATATTTGGAGGCATTATTTGTACGGAACAAAGAGTGTTAGACTATCAGATCATAAGAGAGCCTTCAACACATATTCGAATCACAGGAGTTGAATATGCTTAAAGTAGATGGTTTAAATAGCGTTTAGTGATTATAAATGTGAGATTAAGTACCATCCTGGTAAAGCAAATGTAGTAGCTGATGCTTTAAGTAGAAATGAGAGAGTGAAGCCTCGACGAGTGCGAGCGATGGCTGTGACAATTCAGTCTGGAGTTAAAGGACTGATATTGGCACTCAAGGTGAAGCTATTAAAGGATGAAAAATATATAGGCTGAAAAGGATTGAATGGTACGTGACCAAGCAAATGGAAAAGGAGAGGATGAAGTCAACACAATATGGATCAAAATATGGTTTCCATTATGTGGCCTTGTATAGATAACAAGATGATTTGGACGAAGCTCATAAGACAGTGTATCTCCAGTGCATTGTCCCGAAGCTGGACCAGGAGTACTAAGATCTACGTGACATGTATTGGTTGACGGGTATGAAAAAAGGGATTGCTATTTATGTTGAGACAAGTGTTTTGACATGCGCAAAGGTGAAGGCGGAGCATCAAAGACCGTTAGGTTATTGTAAAACAACAACTGAGATACCTATGGAAAGTTGGAGAAAATAGCTATGGACTTTATAACAAAGTTGCCAAGGTCACGTAGTGGTCATGATGGAATTTGGGTCATAGTTGATAGGTTGACCAAATCGGCGCATTTCTTGGCAATACGAGAGGATTATAGTATGGAAAAGTTAGCAAGGTTGGACATCGATGATATTGTTGCAACGACATGGAGTACCAAACATTGATTAATTTCTGATAGGGTTGACGTTTACGTCAAGGATTTGGCAAACGATGCAAAAAAGTGTTGGGAACAGGCGTTTTAGAAAGATACTTGGATAGAGTGTAAAATACACATATATATTCATACCTAAAATAACCCAATTAAACCCAAAACAGACCAAAAATAGCAAAAATATGCTTGTATTTGTGTTTTGTGAATGCAGGTATGGATAAGTCAAAAATCACAAGAAAACAGTCAAGAACGGACACAAGAATCAGAAGAGTACAAAAAGAAGCCAAAGATCTAAAGCCGAAGCCAGAAAAGTCAAAATCCAGTCAAACATGGTCAATAAAAGTCAACAAAGTCCAAAAATATCCCCTCTCCTCTTAATGGGCTTTAAAAACCCAAATGGGCCATACCCGGATCTAATAAGCCCAAATCCTAGCCCACTTCCCTTTTATAACATCCACAAGGACTGATCCTGCAATTTTAGGAAGTTATTTATAATTAAAAAGGGAGAAAAGAATTAGAGGGACCATTTGTGTAATTAACCCAAAGTCCAACAGTTTTTAACTGTCAAAAAAGGGTGCGAAAGGTGTTACTATTTACCTTTCTTCGCCGTTTCACCATCTAAGGTAAAACAAAGGGCAAATAAGAATTAAAGGGTTTGTTAGTCAATTCATGAGCTCCTAAACACAATGGCAAGGACAAATTAGTCTAATCAAGAGGAAATCATTGGTCACTCAAGCTCTAAGGACACGTCAGAGCAAGAAAAGCACAAAGTTAAGTGGTATTTGCTCTTGGATCACTCACACAACTAACACACTATCACATCAAGGGAATGACGTGCTGGCGATCCTTAGATACACACAAAATGATCAAACGGCTCAAAATCATTTGGCAATGATTAGAAGAATCAAGGGTACGGATTAAAGGATTGAAGAGCAAGGCAAGAGGGTCTGGAAGCTTCACTAAACACCTATAAATAGGCCTCACTTCTCACACACATAGTATCTAGTTTTTTAGTAGTTTTTAGTCTAGCTTATTTTCGTATTTTTTTACCTAAATGTAATTTTCCTTAAATGTTTTCGTAATCTCCTTTTCTGGTAATGTAATTCAGTTTTCAATTAATGAAACTCAGTTTTTATTTGTCATAAGCTCTTCTTACTTTCAACCTTTAAGCTCTCTTAATAAGCCTATCTTACTCAATAAGCTAATAAGCTCATAATAAGCTCTCAAGAGTCTTTAAGCTTTTGATTTGAGATTAATCACTCTTAATCATATTCTAAACCTATAAAATCAGTTTAATATCTATAAATTACCTTTGCATTTGGATTGGAAAGCTTATGGAAGGGGATCTTAACTTGGAAGAGATCCCAAGGACTTATACCCTAGCTTATTAATAAGCTAGGGAGCTTGTAGCTGCTCTTAATTGAGTCCTTTTGTTTAGCTAAAGGATCAAGTAAGTTTCTCTTTTCATTACCCTCTAATTTCAGTTTAAAAGTATTTAGTTATAGCTTAATGTTTATTATTGCTTATTTGCTTATTCTCTTTGCTTATTAGTACTTATTTTAGTATAATTCAGCTTAATATTCATAGTTGCTTATCTGTTTTTGATTAAATTAGTTTAGATCTTAGTCTTACATATATTTGTCTTAAAAACCTCTAAAAAACCAAAAATATAGTAAAGTAGCTTAAGTCTTAGATTATTGCTTATTTAGTTGTTAAATCATGCTTATTAAAAAGTTAGAGTTCAAATTTTCAAAAAGAATGGCTTATTATCTTTGTTCCAGCACCAGGGTAGGTTTTCTATAAATTTCTCTTGTTAAAATTTTGATCTAAGCCCTCAAAGGCTTAGATCTTGTTTGCACCTTGCTAACACACTCTATTTGAGTGTGTTTAAGTGATAGGTTCCATTTAGGAAACCTGCACATATGTTTTGCACTTGTGCAAAGTGCACCAGTACTAACCACAAAGTTAGTACGATCATTAATCATGACCATTCATCCAAAATTACCAACTCAAATCCTCGAAGCTCAAACCGAAGCAATCAAGGAAGAAAACATCAAAGCCGAAAACCTACGAGGGATGGATAAATCATTTGAAATTCGTCCTGATGGAACTCGTTGTATCAAAAATTGAAGTTGGCTACCACTCTTCGGTGGTTTGAGAGACTTAATCATGCATGAGTCTCATAAATCAAAGTATTCCATTCACCCAGGTTCTGACAAAATGTACTAGGATCTAAAGAAACTCTATTGGTGGCCTAACATGAAGGCAATCATCGCGGAATATGTTGGCAAATGTTTGACATGTTCTAGAGTTAAGGCAGAATGTCAGAAGCCATCTGGCTTACTAGTTCAACCAGAGATTCCTATGTGGAAATAGGAAAGAATAACAATGGACTTCATTACAAAACTTCCCAAAACATCAAACGGACAAGACGCAATTTGGATCATTGTCGATCGCCTTATAAAATCCGCACATTTCATTCCTACTCGAGAGACAGATAGTATGGAAACCCTTACCAGGTTGTATATCAAAGAAATAGTCTCCCGGCATAGTGTGCCAATATCCATCATCTCGGATCGTGACAGTCATTTCACATCCAGATTCTGGCAATCATTACAAAGTGCTTTAGGTACTCAATTAGACATGAGTATGACATAGTACATCCTAAGCCGATGACCAAAGTGAAAGAACCATTCAAACACTCGAAGATATGCTTCGAGCCTGTGTCATAGACTTTGGAAAAGGATGGTAAAGACACTTACCATAGGTGTAATTCTCTTACAATAACAGTTATCATGCCAGTATTAAGGCAGCACCGTTTGAAGCACTCTATGGTCGACAGTGTAGATCACCAGTTTGCTGGGCCGAAGTTGGAGATGTTTAACTTACAGGACTAGAAATAATCCATGAAACCACTAAGAATATAGTGCAAATTCGAGAACGCTTGCAGACTGCAAGAGATCAGCAAAGAAGTTACGCCAATGTCAGGCGAAAGCCTTTAGAATTTCAAGTTGGAGACTGTGTTATGTTAAAAGTGTCACCTCAAAAAGGTGTCATCCGATTCGGAAAACGAGGAAAGCTTAACCCTCGGTACATTGGACCGTTCAAAATCCTTGAACGGATTGGCCCAGTGGCATACAAACTAGAGCTTCCTGAAGAGCTCAGTAATGTCCATAACACTTTCTACGTTTCTAATCTAAAGAAATGCTTATCTGATGAATCTCTTGTCATTCCAATGAAAGAACTTCAACTTGATGACAAATTCATTTTTTTGGAAGAACCCGTAGAAATCATGGATCGAGAGATCAAACAACTGAAAAAAGTCATATTCCTATAGTCAAAGTACGATGGAACTCTAAAAGAGGACCAGAATTTACGTGGGAACGCGAAGATCAAATTCGTGCCAAGTATCCACATTTTTTTTCAAACATCACTCCGACATCCAACTAAATCTTAGGACGAGATTTATTTTAAGGGAGGAGGACTATAACAACCCGTAAATTTTCATCAATGTAAATATCCATCTATTAAATTAGATGCACTTGTTAAGTATCCCTCTAATTAAATTAGATGCACTTTATATACCACCTTTATACAGGGAAATTTTTTCGCTTTATCTCATTATGCAACGTAACTTGCATCTCTAAAGTAAACGAGCTCACACAACCTATCTATGACAATCCTATCTACATTTATGTCAAGCAAACATCATAACATGTCATGTCAATGATCTATTATCCATTTCATCATATACGTTATCTATTTAACGAAGTTTTTACGACATTATTATCAAATGAACTTTAACCGTTATCGTTTATGCCTAAACCCTAATTTCATTAACAAGTATGCATTCAAGATGAATGTACAAATAATCAAGGCACATGTACAAGTATCTTAGCATCTTATTTGAATACATTTCCCTCCAAAATAAGGTATAAGCACCTTAAAGCACAATGTACAAGTCTTTAAAGCACAAATCCAAATAAGCCATTTTACCTTAAATTTTCTTACAAATTTCGTACAAACTAATCAACTTAAGTTACAAGCAAGCAATGCTCAACTTTTAAACAACATTTCCCTCTATTTCAATCACTTGTACACGTTTTTAATCTCAAAACCCTAATCCGAACCATAAACCAAACCCTTTATTTTTTTATTTTTGTTGGAATTTTTTTTTGATTTTTTTGAGGCTGAAGGAATTTTTGTTATGGTGGGGGGTGAGGGGAGTTTTTTGATTTTATGTTTTGATGTTGAAAGTGGGTGAGATGTAATTTTGTTGTAGAAGTTTTTTTGTGACCCATTTCTTCCTTTTTACCCATTTTAAACTTAAACCACTAATCAAATTAAGTTATAAACACTTAATGTACAACATTACATTTCATATTCCCTTCTTATCACTCCATTATATACGAATTCAAAACCATAATCCCTAACCGAACCCTAACTTGAACCCACCACCCCTTTTCCCTCATTTTTACCCATTTTGAAAACCAACCAAGCATTCAAGCACCTCCATGATCATGCTACTTCAGTTGTAAGCAGCACACAAGCACCTCTAATTCATAACTTGGCCACCAAGTTGGCCACATCACCCCCTTTTTCCTCCATATATGCCGCAGCCACCTCACCCTCTAAAACCCTCTCCAACACCTCAAAGCTAGTATCTAGACCTCAAGACTCATCACATAGCTTCTCCTAATCAGCTCCCATAGACTTGACACTAATCAAAGACCTTTTCTTGGGCACCAAGTCCATTCGAGTACTATAAAACGGACGCATACCCTCTCCTTCAACTCAAACCTCTCATTCTCATATCCAACTCTCAAATGAAGTTCTAAGCTGATCAAAGAAGTCCTAAGGAGTCTTAAGAGCAGAAGTGAAGCAAATAAAATAAGTCTTGAAGCCACACAAGTCAAGTTCTAGGCGTACGAAGCTAAAAAGCCCCATTCGACCCATTTTTAAACCCACAAGCTCAAATTCAGGTTCTATAAGCTCATGTTCTGTTTTAATACTCTTATAATGTTTATATGATCATGTTTAATCCATTGTTAAAAGCTTTGAGCTCAAAAACCCATGCGTTTTTCCTTTTGATCCAAGCCGAACCTATGAAACCCTAAAATTGCGTTTTCTTTAAATACATAAGCTATAATCACAAGCTGTTACTATAAGTTATTCTAATAAGCTTATTTATCATTTCTGTAAGCACTTTATTAAGTCTTAAAATCCCTAAACGTTGGATTAATTTTTCAAACCAAATGAACTCGTTTTGGCATTTTGAACTCGACAACCATTTTTATAAGCTATAAGCTGTAAAAGCTATTTTTCCTAATTTATTTTAGCTTATTATGATAAGCTATAATCTGCAAAACTCTTTTGGAATCCTAAAATGGGTTTTGGACTAGTTTTGTAAAATATTTACATGCAAGGGGTATATATTGTAACTTTTGGAAATTATTAACTGCAAGGACTGAAAATGTCACTTTATGAAACTTATAACTCCAAGGGCCATTCTTGCCAAGTTTTAAAGTTAAGGGATTTAAATTTTATACTTTATATATATAAAGGTTAATTATGTAATTAATTATAATCCAAGGGTAATTTTTGCCAATTTGATATTCTTAAAATATAAAATATTATATTTTTATATAAATTATAAAAATATATAAAAATGTTATAAAACCTGATTTTATTAAAACCCGACACATTTATCGTTATTAATCATCGATCGACATTTATAAAATCAATTACGTTATATAATTAACGTAATTTATCATCAACTAGCTTTTGAAGAAACTTGAAATCTTATCGTATTACGATACTAGGGATTTCATATGAGGGGTTCCATTTGGGTATTTATTTTGACGAGTTTGCTGGGTTTACGATTTAAAGTGCCCTGGCTCCTCAAACAATACTGCGTGGCCTCTGAATTATGATAGCCCGAACAGCAATACAATATTTCCAAAATATTTCAATTAAAGATGATATTTCATTATGACATAAAACATATCCAATCAAACTAAGACTTGACATATTATCCAGGTTGTGCGACGAAAGCCGTTACTTTTACTTGATATACTTTTGCCATCAATCAGATTTCCCTGTACTGTTAAGGTGAGTTCATAGCCTCACTTTTAAATCTTTTGAATGTTTTCATAAACCCGTGAGGGGGATACATGCTTAAATCATGAATGCAAGTGTTTTTTCAACTGTATGCTATCCTGATATATTATTGCCTAAGTACCTACTTTTGCCATTAAGACCCCACTATCATAAACCGTTAATTACTCGTCGGGGTAAGCGTGAATGCTGTGAATAGATCTATTTGGGACTGGACTCCCCGTTGGTGTACCTATACTGTCAGTAACCAATAGCACACATTTGAATAACTTTACGGGTGTTTTGGCAAAGATACCCGTTGGGACAATTACTTGTGATTATTGATTAACCTAAGGCTTCGGTGTCATGAGCTTAGGGCAATAATAATGTTTTCTATGATAATTGTACATTCATGCAATTATTACAAACTATGGGTGTATAACAACGTAACCCACTATTAAACTGCATTCAAACGGTTTATTATAAACCTATGAATTTCACTCAACCATTGTGTTGACTGATGGCGATTATCGTTGTGAATGGAAGAAACCACACAAACAACAAAGAACAAGGAAATTCATAACCATCAAAGGTGCCAACTGGACTTCAGGAAAACACTCTATTGATATAAACTCATCTCTTCCTCCTCTTGAAAAAAACTCGTCCTCGAGTTTTATCCTTCCAAGTCTCAAACTCTGAAACTTTCTAACCCCCCTTCGTTTCTTTAACACGGCTTCTCTTTAGAGAATCACGTTCCATCATGCCAACCATTCGATGATCTTGAAGGTGAAGTGACATCATCCTCACTATGTGCCGTTGCCTCATTCGGCGACTCTATGGTTAGCTTGATTTTGGAATCCGTCTTGAATTTCCTTTACTTTTGTAAGGAGGTCTTCATTCCCTACGACACATGGTCCTCATTGGTTAGTCGAGTCGTTGCCTCGGTCGGCGAATCTACGAGCTATGTAACCAAATGGCTTTCCACGTCGCACGGATCGGGATCGGTTCCTCAGCAGGCGTTTCTACGATTACCACCCCCGACAACACTCCGGCATTCGTACCTAGCAGCTCTGATACCAAATGATGGCGATTATCGCTGTGAATGCAAGAAACCACACAAAGAACAAAGAACAAGGAATTCAATAAACCCTCAAAGGGTGCCCAACCGGGACTTCAAGAGAAAACTCTCTTTTTTCTATAAACTCATCATCTCTTTCCAACACCTAAACCTATTACATTTATAGGGTAAGAAAGTCAAATACAATCTTTGACTAGAGATAGTCAAATACAATTTTTGACTTTCAAATAAAGAAACAAATTAATTCTTAAAAATCTAAACATATCTTTAACAAAAATAATAATATTAAAAAAGATAGATTGACAATTATAAATTGTCATTTCCCCTTCAATCTCTTCAAAATAATTAAACACTTGACTTCACGTGTTGACCGAAGAACCGACGGCTAAGCCAGAGGAGTCGGAGCTCGAACATGCCCTGCATCATTGACTTTTTAGCATGTTTATCTCAGGTAACTGAGCATCATATGGCATGGAGTGGCATGGACTTGAAGATGGCTAAACTGTTATCATTCAAACTTTTTGATTTCCTGTAGATTTTGGGACCTCTGTTTGTAAAAACTTTGATGAATAAATGAATGATAACAACTTTTTTCTAAAACGTCTCTTTATGATCCGTTTTCTATGATTATGACTATTGTACTATGAAATAATACCCCAGATTAGCTTTCGCTGCTATATGTCAAAAAATGGGGGTGTTATAGCGGTGCCATTCAAGTTTCAAACCGGTGCTCTTTGTTGAATAGCACCGGCGGAACCTCCTGAACTGTATGACATTTTTTTTCATACTAATTTTACAAAACTCATTTCAAATTTTCCCTCCACATCACATCAATCAGCCCCTAAGGTTAGAGGTTGACTTTAGGGTAAATCTAATCATTAGATTACATCAACATTAACAAGTAATGCATTAATATTGACCTTCATCTTCTTCTATAAAAGGAAGTGATTTGTAACTTCATTCTCATCATTCTCCCTCACAATGCCTAAAGAAAATAAATCCAATTTAAAGAGAACCACTAGGATAAGTGTAAGGCCATGTTGCTTCAACAATCCATAAACTTCATCACCTCCCTATCAACCCTTCTCACCTCCATCGGCCTATACTTCGGGTCCTCTACCAACTTCTCCAATCTTGACTTCTCCTATTTCACCAACTCATCACAATAGTGACTTATTGACTACTCCTAAATCAACACCTCCACCTTTGACTTCATCTCCACCGACACCTACCCAACCATCTAAGCTCACATCACCTCTTGCCATCAACCTTGATCCCATAGAACTATTGTTCTCCACTTCACCAGCCTCTCCCTAAGCTTTCCTTGAAACTCTTGATGATCTCCCACCATCAACTACTAACCCTCCACCACCTCGACCATCTTTTGACACTATTGAACAAATGGCAAATAAACCTCCTCCTATTCCACCCATTGATACAACCTTCCCCTCGCCAACTCCAAACTTGGAACCACCTATCCCATCATTTCCACCGCAATGTTTACCAAATTTACCTTCAATCGTCCTACCACTTCCGCCATTAGGACCTAATAATCCTTTTCCCATGCTCACCCATGAAATGTTTTGTGAACATTACCAAAGAACTCAAGTCTTAGTTACAATCCCCCAAGAGAAATAGATTATTCTCAATCACATTCTTGACCGCCTAAATTTTATCACACACAACATCTAATAATAATACTTAAGAAGTAGAACAAAATAATAGATCCATTAGGAATTTTCGTTAAGAATCTCTTGCTCTCTTTGTCTTATTGCAATGTCTTTTATGCTATCTCTAATAAAAAATAGTTGTGCTATATCAATTGTTATCTCATGATCATTCAAAATTATGTTCAAAATTCGTGGACTTTGACTTTTTATAAGTCAGCCGGTTCTGTCCGACAACAAGCCGGTTCTATTGACAGAACAGAACCGGCTAGCCGGTACTACAGTGCTTATAAGCCTATAATAAGCCATTCCCTGCTTTAAAATAAGCCAAGATAAGCCATAAAAAATAAGCTAATTAGCAATAAATATTTTTCAACCATCACGACCACAATATCAAGACTAACAAAACCTTACTTTTCTTTCCTTTTTGTTCGAACACAAACGTGCCCTAAATAATCATTTATAAACTTTTCGCTTTCGATTTTTAACAAACGGGTCATACAACTAACATTTATGCATCATTTACCATACAGAAGTACAAGTTAAATCAAAATTTGGAAAACTTACAAGATGGGTCTTGAAAGTAAATTTTGACGTAAAACGGACAACCCAAACGTTGTTTTAAACAATAACCCGGACACTGGAATCAACCCACGACTCCGCAAATCTTCATGTTTTGATCAAAGATTGAAAATTAAAGTGAGTGTGTGTGTTCTAGGTCAGACGAACAAGAGAGAAAAGAGAAGAGGCGTGTGCTTAATTTGAAATCTACAATGAGATGTGTGTGTGTGTGTGTCTTGGATGCAAACAAAGTCATATATGCCAAATACTAGTACCAACAAGAGACAAAGGTGCTAAAAAGAAGCCACCCTTGTCCCCTCTTTGTCTCGAACCGGATAGGGAATCCAAAGGGTCTTGGGAGTCTTCGTTTTGTGTTGGGTTTGTTTAAATCTCAAAAACCTTGACCGTAAAATATTTCCCGAAGTTACTTTTTTTTTTTTTTTTTTTTTTTTTTTTTTTTTTTTTTTTTTTTTTTTTTTTTTTGTTCTTTTTTTTTTTTATTTTTTTTTTTTTTTTTTTTTTTTTTTTTTTTTTTTTTTCTTTTGTTTTTTTTTTTTTTTTTTTTTTTTTTTTTTTTTTTTTTTTTTTTTTTTTTTGGTTTAGATTAAATCTCAAAAACCTTGACCGTAAAATATTTCCCGAAGTTACTTAGAATTTTTATTCATCTTAAAAATACTTTTCCAATAACTTGGAGTATTTACACGATATATTTCCACTTTACTACTTCGGTTTTGTTATCTACTCTGTTAGAAATCTTTTGAAGCCCAATAACTCATTTGAACTTAACGGACGTGTCGGACTTCATTTTTTTATCGGTATTTTCTCACAATTCACACGGGTCAAACCCTACTCCGGAACATAAGTCAACATAATAATACCCTCTAAAACAGGATTATTAACACACCATATAAATATAACACAAAATTATCAATTAACTTAAATTCACCACCGTCAACACGGTACAAGTTCTAACAAAATTAACAAAAGTCAAATAGTCAAAGGACTAAATTAGAACATTCAAAGCGCACAAAAAGGGCAAGGGTTACATTCCACCCCCTTTAAAGTAATTTCTCCCTCGAAATTCAGCTACTACTAGCACTAAACAAATGCGGATACTTAAGTTTCATCTGGTCCTCACGTTCCCACGTGAATTCAGGTCCACGTTTCGAATTCCACCGAACCTTGACGATGGCAATTCTACTCCGCTTAAGCTTCTTGAACTCTCTCTCTAAGATTTCCACAGGCTCTTCTACAAAATTCAACTTAGCATCTACTTGGATCTCGTCCAAGGGCACTTGCAGTGTTGGATCAGCCAAACACTTCTTAAGGTTCGACACGTGGAACGTGTCATGAACACCATTCAACTCCTCAGGTAGTCTAAGTCTATAGGCTACAAGACCTACCTTCTCAATGATCTCAAAAGGTCCAACAAATCTAGGTGCTAGTTTCCCCTTCTTCCCAAAGCGTACCACACCTTTCCAAGGCGATACTTTGAGCAAGACATAGTCACCTACACTGAACTCTAGAGGCTTCCTCCTCTTATCGGCATAACTTTTCTGGCGATCACGCGCAGCCTTAAGTCTATCCTTAATCTGCGAGATCTTCTCAGTGGTTTCTTGCACTAACTCAGGCCCTATCAACTGACCCTCTCCAACCTCTGCCCACATAATCGGGGAACGACACTTCCTACCATACAAAGCCTCAAACGACGCACATCTCACACTAGAATGATAACTATTGTTATACGAAAACTCAACTAATGGAAGATGAACATCCCAACTTCCCTCGAAGTCTAGGACGCACGCTCTAAGCATGTCTTCCAAAGTCTAGATTGTACGCTCACTCTGACCGTCGGTCTGAGGGTGGTAAGCCGTACTCATGTCTAACCGGGTTCCTAATGCCTCTTGCATTGACTGCCAAAACCTTGACGTAAATCGACTATCACGATCAGATATGATCGAGATCGGCACACCGTGCCTAGCAACAATCTCATTCAGATATAGTCTAGCTAACCTATCCATCTTATAATCCTCACGCATAGGTAGAAAATGAGCAGACTTAGTCAATCGGTCCACAATGACCCAGATTGCATCATGCCCACTACTAGTCCTTGGTAACTTCGTAACAAAATCCATTGCTATCCATTCCTATTTCCATTCGGGAATCTCAGGTTGCTGAAGTACGTCAGGCGGCCTTTGATGCTCAGCTTTAACCTTTAAACAAGTCAAACACCTATTAACATATACCGCTATATCTTTCTTCATTCCCGATCACCAATACCTATCTCTGAGGTCATAATACATCTTATCAGCTCCTGGGTGTACAAAGTACTTTGACTTATGGGATTCGTCCATTATTAGGGTTCTCACATCACCCTTCAAAGGTGTGACAACTGAGATTTTATCAGGTTAGTTAAAGCATGTATAATTCAGTTTATGTGTGTCATTATGTGTTTTATGTGTTTTATATGTGTATGAGATGGAAGTACATGAGTGATGAATCATGGTACTTGTGGAAATGAAATCATTTGAATGCTTTGTGTAGTTTCAAATGTCGCGTACGTTATATTTTGTGTACGTACTATGTATATGTAATTCGTATTATATATATTAGTTTAGTATTTTATAGATTGTAGAGTACTTTCTATTTTTAAAAATAGTTAGAATCGAAGGTTAGTTTGAAAACTAGTTAGAAAGTAAAAGTTCAAGGTTTAGCAAAATAATTAAAGGTTTTTACTTAGAATTAAAATAAATGGATACTAAATAAATAAAAGAAAAAATATAATTAAAAGGGTGGTTGTGTGGATCGGCCAAACAAGGAAAAAATGGAAAAAATCGTAATTTGATTACAACTTGTTTTTGGTAATTATCGTTTCCTAAGCCTATAAATACAAATCATTGTTATGAACCATTATTATTGTGGCTATCCACATTCCTTAACCTCCCTAACCTTTCACCTTTTGTATTCCTCTTCATTATGATTGTATTAAATATTTACATATGATAGTCCTATAAATAGAGGCTCACCACTTTGTAGTTGATCACTCTAAATGAAATACATTTCTCGATTCCCTCTACTTTCTTCTTTCATACATATGTTATATGTGTTGCTATTAGGCTATTGTTTCACAACACGTTATCAGCACGCTCTAATGATGTGGTTTTTGATTTAAAAAGGTACCATTGAACCCTTCTCCTTAATATATGTGATCATCAATTCAGGTACGTTCTCAGCCTGTTAATAACAGTTGTTTTTTTTGTCAGTATATGTCATCGAGTATGTGTATGCCAAGCTACTTACTATTATATGTACTATAAATTTATTAAAAACCAATGAAATGACAACCTTTTACTAGTTTAAAAAAAGACAAAAAGAAGACGAGGAATAATTTATATGTAATGGTTTTTGATAAAAATTGGTTTTACAAGATCTCCTAAATTTAATAATTTTCTTATATACGACGCTTCAGCTATTATTGCTTTTGTCAAAGGATTTGAAAAACTAATCTTGTATCTTTTAAGCTTGAATTGATTCTACATAATTGATCGTATTATTTATTATTTATATTCGAGTTCTTGCATGATATAAGTTAATTTTCATACTAGATTTTTGACAAACACAGAGCCAGTGATATCATTGTTTACGTCGATCTACACACAAAGTAATTGACCTGCTTTAGATTTTAACACTAAATTTTAGACGCATAAAGAGAAATTCTCATATGTGATAATCTACAATATTTTTGGTCATATTTCTCTTGATAGAAAAAGTAACTAACCAAGGATAATTCAAAGAGAATCAAGAAAAAGAAAAAAATCAAGTACATAATAGTTTTTATAATAACCTCGAACGAATTGGCTAGCAAATAAAAAGAAAAATAGTTATTGGTCTAGTTGTTGGAAGACCTTGTACTTATTTGCCTAATGTACAACTCGCTGTTAGTTTTTCAAGATAATTAGTTAGATGTATGCATGGATTTTTTTATGTTCCTTTTGGGTGAAAGTGAAGAATTCTGATCAACACATACTTATATAAGACTTTTGATTTATATAAGACTGTTCTAGAGTTTGAGATAATTAAAGTGATTTTGGTTTTCGAGAACAACCTTAAAAGGTGCATATATATATATACAACAGACTAATATTGTTGAATATATATAAATATATATATATCTATTATATATAAATATATATATATATATAATATATATATATATATATATATATGTATATATATATATATTTATATATAATATATATACTGGTATAATTAATAAGTGTCTATATATAAAAATATTATGTGTATATATAAGTTATATTTATGTAAATATATATATATGTATGTATAATATCAATATAAAAATATATATAAATAAATATATATAAATAAGATATAATATATATATAAATATAAATATACTAACATATAAATATATTATATATATGTGTGTGAGTGTGTATATAATATTTAATGTTATATATATATATATATATATTGTATGTTATATATAACAGGTAAATATAATAAATATAAATATATATACACACACAATAAAAATATATAATATATAACACACATATCAATATATATACTCAATATAAATATATAAATAATATAATACATACATATATAAATATACATACATATAAATTACATACATATAAAAATATATACACACACACATATACATATATATATATATATATATATATATATATATATATATATATATACATATAAATATATATATATATATATATGGAAATATATATGTAATGTTGTATATATATGTGTATTGTATATATATATGGTATGTATATATAATCATATATATATATATATATATATATATATATATATATATATATATATATATATATATATAGACATACACACACACATACAACAGACTAATAATGTTGATGCTATATGTGTTTTCTGTTACAATTACATATTTGAACTATAGAGAAGGTTATTCATGATGTTTTGCTAGAAGTTCCTAATATACACGATCATTGGTAATTTATTCACATAATTTTAGATCAAATGGAAAACTAATTTTAAAAGTAAGGTTATTATTGCATCTAGAATTTTATTCCCATTACATGGTTGTTGCTTCGATTGTTTAGATTGATAGGTTTTTATGTAACAACACTTATGATTAAATCGATACCTAATAAGGTTGCAAATACTTTTGTGTAATATTCTTTAAGTAAATTTTGAGTCTTTCCATATTGATTTGCTTCTACCGTCACTATAGTTTTACCTGTGATAGTTATCTTTAGTTCTTGATTATTGATTTGCTTTAATATCATGTACCATGAATGAAATCTGTCTATTATGAAAAAAATATGTTCTAGATGTTATAAGTAATGATTAACTAACAAGAAGTGTGATTTTAAAATAGTAGAGAGAATGTGGAATGCATTTTTATTGATCTTTCAAACTAAAAATGAACCCTCAATTTATAGGGCTCACATAATCAATATACTTAGTACAATCATTAATAGAGGAATACATAAAATGATATGTTATGGGAGTAAAGGTATTTGGATAGCCACATCTAATAATTCTTCATAACACTCCCTCTTGGCTATCCATTATTGGTTCTCATACGCTTAGATGTGTTGCCTCGTTAAAGACCTTGCTTGGAAAACCCTATAGGACAAAACCAAAGCTAAGGAAAAAAGAGTGCAACGCGTATATTCTCCACCTGACGTATATTCTCCCTCTGATGATTAGATCACGTCGCATTGTAGTGCCGTGAACCAGCTTCTTAAATGTTGTAGTAGCAAGTGCCTTGGTAAATAAGTCTGCTTGGTTATCACTTGAACGAACCTTTTGAACAATAATGTCGCCACTCTTCTGCAAGTCATGAGTGAAAAAGAACTTTGGTAGAATATGATTGGTTTTGTCACCTTTGATGTATATGCCCTTAAGTTGAGCAATACATGCTGCATTATCTTCATGTACAGCTGTGGGAACCTCCTAGCCTAAAGAAATCTCACATGATTCACGAATATGTTGTATCACACTTCTCAACCATACGCATTCCTAACTCGCTTCATGGATGGACAATATCTTTGCTTGATTCGATGAAGTGGCACTCATTATTTGCTTTATGAAACTTGTGAAAACATATCCGGGTTGGGGATTAGACATATATCATGAATCTGAAAAATTAACTAGATTTCTTTCGGATGGGTTAGTATAATATAAACCTATATCTGTACATTTAAGGTAGCGAAATATTTGTTTCACCCCACTCCAATGTCTTCTTGTTGGACACGAGCTATACCTTGCTAATAAGTTCAACATAAATGATATATCGAGTATTGTATGACTCGCAAGAAATAACAATGCCCCCATGGCACTTAAATAAGGTAATTTTGGACCAAGAATTTCCTCATCGTCATTTGTAGGTTAAAAATGGTCCTTTTCAACATTTAGGGTCCTTACAGCCATCGGGGTGCTCAATAGATGAGATTTATCTATATAAAATCTTTTTAACAATTTATCTGTGTATGCATTTTGTGAACGATGATTCCTCCTTAGATGTTCAATTTCTAATCCATAACAAAAAAATTATTTTTCCAAGGTCTTTCATCTCAAATTCTTTCTTTAAGCATTCAACTGCCTTTGTAACCTCCCGTGGAGTTATGATAATATTCAAATCATCAACATACACAACAATTATGAAATATTAATGTTCAGATCCTTTTATGAAATGCATGGGCAAATAGAATCATTTTTTGTATCCTTCCTTTAATAAATATTCACTAAGGCGATTGTAACACATATGCCCAAAACATGATTAATTCAATACAATCAAGTAGTGTTCTCGAGAACTTTTCTTATAAGCCTTAAGCATTAAAATTCACTAGCATGCTTCATGCATTTTATATCATGTTATAAGATCTCTACATCACACGAGCTCTATTCATTTATCTTTTAGACGCATATCAATTAATTGTCACATTGCCAGACTTATACAATATTTAAATACATTATTGGATCCACCACATGTGAACATGTATCTACATGATAATTTTTAAGTCTTTGAGAAAATATATATGTGCCATCACTTGTATCTTATGCATAATTGAATTTCGCTTTCTCATAAAGACCAATGCATATCGAATAAGATTTATACATTTCTCTATATGGACTTCTAAGTCTCAAACAAATATTTCATCACAAGAGACTTCATAAATTCATTAGTTACTTGCGTCTTTGAAATTTGGCAATTCATTAATTCAAGGTCCTCACATTCATTTTAGCGCTATATTATTTATTTACATGATCATTTTCGTGTACATTATCATATAT
>BQNB010068364.1:5000-29251 GCA_026074375.1 Tanacetum coccineum | reverse complement strand
CGAGAAAACCAACAAAAAGATTCCACCAGCGACCTCCCAGCCACCCGGCTGGAGAGTCTACCACCCGGCAGAAGGCGTTTTTCACTTCACTCTAGAAGAAACCTGGATAATCAAGAAGGATCAAGACCCTCTAAACCGACTTTGGACACCCCTTTAGACCCTGGAACCGGCATAAAATTATAGTATAAATATGAGACCCTTATGCCTCATTTTAACACACACCTCACTATTCTTCAACTCAAAAACCTAATCCTCATAGTCACCACTCCTCTCCAAAGCCATCTAAGTCTAGGAAAGTCAGGAAGAATCTCCATGAAAGCTAAGAAGGAGGAAGGATCTCTCTAAGTCACAAGTTTGTCATTTCCTAGTTTACATTCCTTTAAGCTTTTGCAATACTTTTATAAGAACTCTCATTATGTTTATGAATGCATTATTTTCTGGAATTATGTCTTTATTTAATATGAGTGGCTAGTCCCTTTACGTGCTTGGTTAGATAATGTTTGTGGTATGAAGATTCGATTATGATAGTGTGGCATGTTAATTCAATTTCAAGCTAAGTCTTAGATCCATTTGTTCTTATGTTCTAAGTGGCATAGTTTTATCAACCGGATTGTTTGTTGAGAATATCATAGGCCGAAAGGGGTATTGTTAATCAATCAATTGTCGTCTTTTTGTCTACGATCGGCTACTTTTTGTATTGACCATTTCTTAAGAGGTTTGGTATAACTAGGAACATGATAATCGATGTCTATGATTTGTGAAACAACCCGCGAATCAAACTCATAGAGGTTGTCTCAGTCTTGAATTGATTGATTATGCCTAATGCTTGTTTTCATCACCAGGAGTCTTGACGAAGATAAAAAGTTTTGAAAACAATAGATTCGATAACCTCTAATTCTTTTAATCAACTTATTAGTCGTTGCCACCTTTATATCGAATCGGATTCCCAAACTAAGTCTAACCAAGTACATCTATTTATTATCGAATCACTTTTGTCATTGCTTGCTTGCATCTTAGGACTTTTATCATCAAAATCTTTATCAAGTCGAAACAGTCAAATCCCCGCGAACGATCTTGGATTACCATTTAATATCTTGCTACTACAAACGAGTTCACTTGCTCGTATGTGTTGCTTAAGAATTTGGTATACCGAGTTATAAATTTAAAACTGACCCGTATCGCACGCATCAAGTTTTTGGTGCCGTTGCCGGGGATTTGATCGTGTTTTACGATTTAGATCTCGTGATCCCATTTGTCCCTAGGTGTCACGTTTCAAATTTTTTTTTCACTGAACCCTTGGAGCCGCCCGGCGCAACACTTTGCCGCAACCCCTCGACGAGTCCTTTGTCGCCCGGTAAAATCCTCAGCCTCCCAGCTGAGCCCTCAACAAAACAGAAAACAACTCTCTGCCGACCGGCGCAACACTCTGCCGCCCGGCTAAGAAGCTTCTGTCAAAAATCTACTTTTTGTCCAATCTTTCTAAATCCTTTTGGGTTTGATCTTAATTGAGTTTTGCCCTTGAATACCAACACGTTCTGCTGGACAAAACCAATTACTCTGTATCCCGAACCAGAACGATTTATCCACCAAACCTTAAAAAAGAAAAAGAAGTGAAACCCGTTCATACCCATTGAAGGCCGACTTCCAAAAACCAAATATCCACCTTTCGAGAATCTTTTTGAAATTGAAGTAGTCTATAACCTATTTCTTGACCTACCCTTCCCAATAGCCGACGACCAACCCATGTGGGGAAACAATTGGGCCGTAGCACCCACTCCTGGTGCCGCTATTGTCGTAGTTGACCTTGGAGACAACTTCACCGTCAAAGGACACCATCTTTCCATGATCAAAGATCGACAACTCAATGGATGCTCATGAGCCAATCCGCACAAGCACATCGCCGAATTTATCGAAGTATGTGGAATGTTCTGTTATGGTGACACCAACGCGGATGCCATCAAACTAAAACCTTTTCCATCATCCCTAGCAGGAGAAGCCAAGATTTGGTTCAATGAACTAAGCCCCGGTGTGATAACCACTTGGGAAGAATAAGACAAGCTTTCGTAAGCCGATTCTTTCCACCCGCTATGTTTGACCGAATCATGGGAGAAATTCAAGGTTTCACCCAACAACACCACGGATCACTCGTCGACGCTTGGCTATGCATGAAGGATCTACTTCGTAGTTGTCATGGACATGGTTAGGACGAGGAACCATAATCCAAATCTTTTTCCATGGACTAGACGAACCAACCCAACCTATCCTAGATGCCAGAGGAATCTTCCTCTACAAACCCCCAAATGAAGCACATCAATTGCTCGAGGATCGAGTTCTTCTCAAACTCGATTGGTCAAAAGAGAACAAAACTAAACCCCTTTGTAAAACCGTTGCCTTCGCTGAAAGTGAAGAAAATTCACCATTATTGGAAAAAATGGAAGCCTTAACGATAATGATTGATTCATAATTCAAAGAGATCAGAGGAGACATGAAAGAAATGAGAGATGGATGCAAAAAATATAGAGGACCCCATCCATCATCGGATTGCGATGATAGACCTATGGGAGGACCCAAGGAGGAAGAAGCAAACTATGCATCCTGAGGATATCGAGGAGGATATCGAGGAAATTATTATGGTCGAAATTATAGCAATTGGCATGATCATCATGAAAACCGAAACTCAAACCCTGGTGAGGAAAACCCGCCAATTCCACGTTTACCCAAAAAGAAATAAGATGAATCAGAATTCAAGAAAACCATGAGAGAATTTGTTATAGCACAAAAGACAGCAAATGATTTTTTCAAGAACCAGTTCTACAATCTTAAAACCAAAGTCGAACAAGGACAAAAGAATCATCAAGCTGCAATTCAAGACCTTGAAACAAAGTTTGATCGAATTTCTGATCACCAATCTTTAAGACCCACGAGTACGCTGCCTAGCAACACCCAACCCAATCCTAATCCTTCAACATCAAACGAAAAACCTTACCGACCACCGCCCGCTCGAAATGAGCACGTGAATGCTGTATTCATACGTAGGGGTAAGACCTATAACCCACCAGCTAACCCAAACACCAAAACTGCCGTCTACCTTGACGATAGTGAAGACGAGGCAAAAGAAGTCAAAAAAGAGGCAGAACCTCTACCAAAGAAACCAATTCAGACCGATAAATTGCCACTTAAAGCCTATATACCAAAAATTCCATATCCACAACACTTGAACAAAGAAAAAATAGAGGCACGATATGCCAAGTTTTTAGACATGATCAAAGAAGTAAGGATCAACATACCCCTCGTTGACGTCCTGGCAGGCATGCCTAATTATGGCAAGTTTTTAAAAGATCTTGTAACCAACAAAAGTAAGATGGAGCAAATCTCTGCTGCCTTCTTAACTGAGGAATGCTCAACAATTCTTCAAAACAAGATCCCACCAAAGCTTGGAGACCCCAAAAGTTTTCTAATCCCTTGTAAACTTACAAACTCAGTTGAATATCTCGCCTTGGCCGATCTTGGCGCAAGTATTAATCTAATGCCGTATTCACTATACGTTGCACTTTCTGGAACAACTCTGAAACCCACAAAGATGAGTATTCGCCTAGCAAATCATACTTACCAGTACCCTATGGGAGTTGCTGAGAATATGCTTGTTCAAGTAGAAAAATTCGTGTTCCTTGTAGATTTTGTTATCCTACAAATGGAGGAAGATGATAAAGTCCCTCTAATTTTAGGAAGACCATTCTGGCATATCGCAGATGCCATCATAAGAGTTAAGAACAAAGAACTTAATTTAGGAATTGGAGAAGATAGAGCAACCTTTTACATCGATAAGGCTATGCAGCATTCTCACATGAATGACGACACATGCTTCCGCGTGGATGTTGTCGATAAAATAACTGAGGATGAACTAGATGCTCTGCTCGACGATTCTAAACCATTCCTGAATACATCAAAAAAGATAAGCGAAACATCAATCGACAAAGAATTCGATGAATTCATGTTAAAGAATGTTCAAGAGGATGAAGTCAAACATGATTTTGAGGAGTTACCACCAAAAGATGAACTCAGAATCAGGACATCTATCCAAGATCCGCCAACTGATCTTGAGTTGAAACCTCTTCCAAAACAGCTGGAATATGCCTTTCTGGAAGAAAATTCTCTTCTCCTAGTAGTCATATCAGCTATACTCGAACAGAATGAAAAGTAACGACGTGTTTCAGTTCTCAAGAACCATAAAGAAGTATTCTCTTAGAAAACATCCGATATTCTAGGGATTAGCACTTCTTTTTGCAAACATAAAATTAATTTTAAGGACGATGTCAAACCAGTCATTCAGAGATAACGCCGACTTAACCCAAACTTGAAATAAGTTGTTAAAAAGAGATTATCAAACTTCTAGATGCGGGAATTATCTATGCCATCGAAGATAGCCCTTGGGTAAGTCCGGTGCATTGTGTGCCCAAAAAAGGAGGAATGACCGTTGTGACAAATGAAGACAATGAACTCATTCCAACACGAACAGTAAAAGAATAACCGTTGTGACAAATGAAGACAATGAACTCGTTTGATTACCGTAAATTGAACGAAGCCATCCGAAAGGATCATTTTCCTTTACCCTTCATGGATCAAATGCTGGAAAGGTTAGCAGGAAACAAGTTCTTCTTTTTTCTTGACGGATTTTCCAAATATTTTCAAACTCCTATGGAACCAACCGATCAGGAAAAGACCACTTTCACTTGTCCTTATAGAACCTATGCCTACAAGCGTATGCCTTTTGGTCTTTGCAACGCGCCAGTAATTTTTCAAAGGTGCATGATTGCAATTTTTCAAGATATGCTCGAAACCTCCATGGAAGTCTTCATGGATAATTTCTTAGTATTTGGAGATTCATTCGATTAGTGCTTAAATAATCTAGAGCAGATTCTAATTCGATGTAAACAAGCACACTTAGTTTTAAACTGGGAAAAGTGTCACTTCATGGTGACCGAGGGAATTGTGCTGGGACACAAAGTCTCCTGTAAAGGTCTAGAGGCCGATAAAGCAAAAATTGACGTGATAGCTAAGTTACCACCACCCACTAACGTCAAAGCCATTAGAAGTTTTTTAGGACATGCCAGATTTTACTGCCGATTCATAAAAGATTTTTCCAAAATCTCACGACCCATGATGAAACTTCTCGAAAAAGACTCAGTTTTTAACTTCGATGAAGAGTGCAACAAGGCCTTCGAAACTCTCAAAGAAAAGTTAACGAACGCACCTATTATGGTTTCACCTAATTGGTTGCTACTGTTTGAACTTATGTGCGATGCAAGCAATTTTGCCGTACATTGTTCTTTTAAAAATAGTTGTGCTCACATATCATGCTACAATAAAATATATGTTTTCGAAACAAGATGCCAAACCACATCTTATACGCTGGATTTTACTGCTTCAAGAATTCGATATCGAAATCAAAAATAAAAAGGGAGCCGAAAACGTCGCAGCCGATCACTTATCGCGACTTGAGAATCCTAACCTCAAAGAACTCAAGGACGAGGAAATAAATGACGATTTTCCTGATGAGTTTCTCACGATTATCAAAACCGACAAGGAAAAGAGCTTGTGGTTTGCCGATTTTGCCAACTACCTAGTTGGAGGAATTTTAAGAAAAGGATTAACCTACGCTCAGCGTTGTAAGTTCTTTTTAGAACTTAAGCACTATTTTAGGGATGAACCGTATCTATTCAAAGCTTGCCCCGATGGCATGATCAGAAGATGTGTTCACGGTTTGGAAACTGGAATAATTCTAGATGAATGTCATCATGGACCCACCGGGGGACATTATGGACTATCGATAACCGCAAAGAAAGTTTTTGATGCTGGATTCTATTGGTCAACCATATTCAAAGAAGCACAGACTATGGTACAAAACTGTGATGCCTGCCAATGTTCTGGTAGCATTTCACGAAGAGACGAGATGCATTTGAACAAGATCTAAGTTAGGCAAATTTTCGACATATGGGGAATTGATTTCATGGGACCTTTTCTGAAATCCCATAAGTTCGAATACATTTTTTTCGCAATTGACTACGTGTCAAAATGGGCAGAAGCCGAAGCTTTACCCACTAATGACGCACGAGTTGTAGTCAATTTCTTAAAAAATCTTTTCTCTCATTTTGGAATTCCGAAAGCTTTAATTAGCGACAGAGGAACTCACTTTTGTAATCGTCAAATGGAGAAAATCTTGAAAAAGTATGGAGTACATCATCGTATAGCCACAGCTTATCATCCACAAACTAGTGGCCAGGTTGAAAACACCAACAAAGCCTTAAAAAGAATCCTCGAAAAGACAATTAAGGACTATTCGTCTGTTTGGTCGAGAAAATTAGATGACGCTCTGTGGGCATTCCGTACAGCCTACAAAACTCCAATCGGTACCACTCCATATCAACTTCTTTATGGAAAAACGTGTCATTTGCCGTTTGAAATCGAACATCATGCTTACTGGGCCCTGCGAAGCTGCAATCCTGATCTTAATATTGCAGGAGAAAAATGATTTCTACAGTTGCATGAGCTCGATGAATTGAGACTTCAAGCATATGAGAACTCCAAACTCTACAAAGCCCGAACCAAAGCCTATCATGATAAGAAACTTAGAGTTAGAAAAGAATTTAAGGCCGGAGACAAAGTTCTCCTGTACAACTCTAAATACAAATTCAAAGCCCCAAAGCTTAGATCAAAGTGGTATGGACCGTTCATAGTCAAACATGGTTATCCATCCGAATATGTTGAATTGTATAACAAACATGGAGGAAGCTTCATTGTTAATGGACACCGTGTTAAACTCTACCACGATGAGGAGCAGTTAAATAAACTTACCATAGAAGAGATTCACCTCATGAGTGAGGACGGAAGAATGAAAGTTATTCCATTCATGACACCGTTTCCAGCCAACTATCGTGAGACCATGCCATGGGCATCTGAAAACCGTACATCTACAATGTAGTGGAAAACACCTGTAACGAAGCTAAGCTGTATGATTTAGACGAAACTGGAAAAGGAATAGTGATCGAGAATGTTTTGTATGTCCCAAGCGAAGGGTCAACTTTAAAAGAAATGAAAGAAGCACTCGAGTCTGGCTGACGACTCACTCAAAAATCAAGTGCTTCTCAGGATAAAAAGGAATCTAGTGATGAGGAGTGTTCAACTTTCGGAAGTGAAGACGAAGAGTACGCCATGGAAGTAAGAGACTTCAAGAAGTTCTTTAAAAGAAGAGGAAGATTTGTTAGACAACCAAGGAATGACGAAAAGATCGTTCAAGGAATCCGAGATGACAAAAACGACAGAGTGAAAGGAAGTGTTTTAGATGCGAAGATCCAAATAATCTTATTGGAGAATGTCCAAAGCCACCGAGAGACAAGAGCCAAAGAGCATTCGTTGGAGGTTCTTGGAGCGATAGCTGTGAAGATGAGAATGAAAATATCAAAGACGAAGCATGTCTAGTAGCTCAAGCACCAAATGAGGTATGTTTCGAATCCTCTTACTTTAGTGATGAAAACTCATCAATAGACGATTTAGCTCTAGATACTAAATATGATAAACTATGCAAAATGAGTCTAAAGATAATCACTAAGAATAAAGACTAAAAGCTACTAGAAATAGCTTAGAAAAGGAACTTAGAGAATTAATAGATAAATTGTCAACACTCGAGAAAAACAAAGGAGTTGATCTTGAAAGCACAATATGCCAATCACTTAAAACTGAGAATGAAAAACTTAGTGAGGAAGCTCTTAAACTGAACAAGTTTGAAAAGATAACACATTGTTTAAATGAAATGATAAGTAATCAAAAACCCTCCGGTGATAAATTAGTTTTAGGGTTTAATTCATTTGAAGCATCATCTAGTGGAACTAAGGAAATAAAATTTGTGAAAGCTCAGAAAAAGGCATCCTCTGATGGAGGTCCTATAAATATGGGCGCCCCCCTTAGTGTACATGTGGCCCCCAAAGCAATTATAGGACCGCCACCAGTTGGTACGCCTAGATCTGAGAAAAGTGTATCTTTTCAAAAATCTATTTTGGGTCCTAGACTAAAACATATAATAGTAAACAACGTCAAAGTTCCTGTTGCTAGTGATGATGAAGTTAAACAATTTTATAAACCATTGTCAAAACCCGGGGTAGGATTTTCAAATCCAAAATTTAGATAAAAAACTACACCACCTAGAAGAGTCGATAATAATTATCCTCGTGCTAAAACACCACAACCAAAAAGGAACGTTAGTCGACAAAACCAACCTCATGGCTATCCCGTAGCTTGGAACAACTTCCAATGACAAAGTTATATGACATGGGAAATGTGTCTTTGATAACGCTCAAATCGAGTATGTTTTGGGAGCGTTATTCATACTTTTGTATTAGTTATTTGGTCAGTTACATATGGTTTTATTACCCGATTATGTCGAAATATGCTTTCTAGTGTAATTGCAGCCAAATACAGGAAGACAAGAAAAGGAGAGACGAACATGTGGAGATTATCTCAAGTACGAAGAATTCCGTGTCAGGATCAAGTGCGGAAGCAACTCTAAGAAGAAGAAATATAATTACTCAAGTTTCCAAGACCTGAGATCAAGTTATAATGAAGATATGGTGAAGTACGAAGGCCCACGGCCAAGCATAACTCGAGCAAGAGCCTTAAACAAAAAATCCAACAAAAAGATCTCACCAGCGACCTCCCAGCCGCTCGGCTGGAGAGTCTGTCGCCCGGCAGGAAGCCGTGCCGCCCGGCTCTTGGAGCCCACATTTTTCATTTCACTCTAGAAGAAACCTAAATAACCAAGAAGGATCTAGACCCTCTAAACCGACTTTGGACACCCCTTTAGGCATTGGAACCGACATAAAATCGTAGTATAAATATGAGACCCTTATGCCTCATTTTAACACACACCTCACTATTCTCCAACCCTAAATCCTAATCCTTATAGCCACCACTCCTCTCTAAAGCCATCTAAGTTCAGGAAAGTCATGAAGAAGCTCCAGGAAAGCCAAGAAGGAGGAAGGATCCCTCTAAGTCACAAGTTTGTCATTTCCTAGTTTACATTCCTTTAAGCATTTGCAATACTTTTGTAAGAACTCTCATTATGTTTATGAATGCATTATTTTCTAAAATTATGTCTTTGTTTAATATGAGTGGCTAGTCCTTTTATGTGCTTGGTTAGATGATGTTTGTGGTATGAAGATTCGATTATGATGGTGTGGCATGTTAATTTAATTTCAAGTTAAGTCTTAGATCCATTTGTTCTTATGTTCTAAAGTGTCATAGTTTTATCAACTGGATTGTTTGTTGAGAATATCATAGGCCGAAAAGGATATTGTTAATCAATAAATTATCGCCTTTTTGTCTACGATCGGCTACCTTTTGTATTGACCAATTCTTAAGCGGTTTGGTATACTAGGAGCATAATTATCGATGTCTATGGTTTGTGAAACGAACCGCGAATCAAACTCATAGAGGTTGTCTTAGTCTTGAATTGATTGATTGCGCCTAATGCTTGTTTTTGTCACTAGGAGTCTGACGAAGGCAAAAAGTTAAACAATAGATTGGATAACCTCCAATTCTTTTAATCAACTTGTTAGTCTTTTACCACCCTCATATCGAATTGGATTCCCAAACTAAATCCAAGCAAGTACGTCTATTTATTATCGAATCACTTTCATCATTGCTTGCTTGCATCTTAAGACTTTTATCATCGAAATCTTTATCAAGTCGAAACACCCAAATCCCCACGAACGATCCCGGCTTACCATTCAATATCTTGCTACTACGAAGGAGTTCACTTGCTCGTATGTGTTGCTTAAGAATTTGGTATACCGAGTTATAAATTTAAAACTGACCCGTATCGCACGCATTAAGTTTTTGGCGCCGCTGCCAGGGATTTGATCGTGTTTTATGATTTAGATCTCGTGATCCCATTGTCCCTAGGTGCCACGTTTAAAAAAAAATCTCCACTTGGGAAAGTTTGATGAAAAGGCTGATGATGGATTCTTCCTTGGTTACTCTCCAATTGCCAAGGCCTTCAGGGTGTTCAACATCAGAAGACAAGAAATGAAAGAAACTGTTCATGTTACTTTTAGTGAAGATGATGAAGCTATTTCTCAATCTAGCACAGAAGGTGATGAAATCAACTTCAGTGAAAATAGATCCTTCCTAGATGATGAATTTCTTAAACCTAGGAATAAATCCACTCAATGCTCTGCCAATATTGAGTACTTTCCCTGTATATCTGTATATGAAAATATCACTCCAGCTGATTCACTCACTCTTCAGGACTCTGTCCCTTCTGAAGACCCACCTGAATTCACTAATGTTGATAATCACCTAGCCCTCAGTGAATCTAATCATCCTGAATCAGCTAACAATCTTGAACCAGCTGAAATTCAAGACAATGTCATAAATGAACCAATCGGTGATATTCATCATTCACCCTCAGATGAAGACATCCACCTATCTCCTATGCCTTAAGACAGATGGTCAAGAGAAAAGCACATTGAACTTGTTAACATCATTGGAGAGCCTCTGGCTGGTATCACAACCAGAAGTAGGGACAAAGACTCAGAAGCTGCCTCAGCTCATGAATGCTTATATGTTAACTTTCTTTCTGAAATTGAGCCCAAAAAGCTAATTGAAGCTCTAAAAGAGGAAGGGTGGGTTAGTGCAATACAAGAGGAGCTAAATCAATTTGAAAGAAACAAATTCTAAGCCTTAGTCCCTAAGCCTCATAGGAAAACCATTATTGGAACTAAATGGATTTGGAAAAACAAGATGGATAAAGAAGGGGTTGTTACAAAGAATAAAGCAAGGCAAGTTGCTCAGGGGTACAATCAACAGGAAGGAATTGACTATGAAGAGACATTTGCACCTGTTGCAAGACTTGAAGCAATCAAAAAATTTCTTGCTTATGCAGCCTACATGGGGTTTGTGGTGTATCAGATGGATGTGAAAAGTGCATTTCTAAATGGTAAAATCTCAGAGGAGGTATATGTACAACAACCACCTGGATTTGAAAGTAGTGAATTTCTAGACCATGTATGTAAACTGGACAAAGCGTTGTATGGGCTAAAACAAGCACCCAGATCATGGTATGAAACTCTCTCAACATTTCTTACTCAGCACAAGTTTGTCAGAGGTATAATTGACAACACTCTTTTTATTTATAAAACTAAGAGTGATGTCATTATAGTACAGATATATGTGGATGATATCATTTTTGGGTCAACCAGTGTTAAACTTAGTAAACAATTTGCCAAGTTAATGACCAAAAAGTATGAAATGAGTATGATGGGTGAACTAACTTATTTTCTGGATTTTTAAATCAAATAAGATTCCAAAGGAATCTCTATTTGTCAAGAAAAATATGTTAAGGACTTGCTCAAAAAGTATGATCTAGCTGATTTTGCCTTAGTGAAATGCCCTATGCTTCCCTCAAATAATTTAGGCCCTAATGAGTCAGGGGTCTCTATTAATGAGACTGTGTTCAAAGGAATGATAGGGTTACTGATGTACCTTATAGCTAGCAGACCTGATATCTAATTCTCTACATGTCTCTGTGCTAGGTACCAAGCTAATCCTAAGGAATCCCACCTTGTTGCTATAAAAAGAATTTTTAGGTATCTCAAAGGTACTCAAAATCTAGGTCTTTGGTACCCAAAAGGATCAGGCTTTGATCTCAAAGCATACTCTGAATCAAACTATGTTGGATGTAACCTAGACAGAAAAAGTACCTCTGGTGGCTGTCAAATACTTGGAGGAAAGTTAGTATGTTAGAGTGCAAAGAAGCAAAGCTTTATGGCAATGTCTTCAGTTAAAGCTGAGTATGTAGCTGCCGTTGGGTGATGTGCTCAAGTCCTCTAGATTAAGAGTCATCTGGCTAACTATGATGTTCTCTATGACAAGGTGCCCATATTTTTTGATAATACTAGTGCCATTGCCATATCAAACAATCTAGTGTTGCATTTCTAGGACAAAACATATTGACATCAGTTATCACTTCATCAGAGACCACATTTTGAAAGGTAATATTGATCTTCATTCTGTACCCACTAATTTGCAACTAGCTGATATTTTTACCAAGTCTCTAGCTGAGCATAGTTTTACTAGATTGGTAGCTGAGTTGGGTATGCTCAATATTAAAAAACAGGTCTCTGATAAGAAAAAGGCTTTAAGTGATCCTCTGACCTAAATATTAAATGTTTTTTAAGGTAACTTAAATGTAACTAGAAAGTTGAAAGACAAACATTCTCAATATTTAATTCGAATATCCTTAAAAGGCTACCCAATTTCTCAAAAAATGAGGGATTTTACAATGCACGAAGGGTCATGGGGGCCCACATTTTGTGATAGTTTTACCACTACGCATTTAATACGGAATTCAAACTGTTTTATTTTTCATAGTTGATAAATATTTTAGTGGTATAAAACTTCACTTTTTCACTCACACGCATCATTTTTCAAAACCAAAACCCTAAAACTCCATCTTCATCATCTCTTACAAATCTTTCAAGAAAACGAAGCAAAACTTTTGTCTTACAACTATGGCTTCTGACTCATCTTCGCAAAATCAACCCAAATAACTCACACCTGCTTCAAACGTCCCTTTTCAAGTTGAAGATTGCATCATTAAATTTAACAATAGGGTTGCCTTGATGGAAACCAACAATGATGCATACAATTCGTTGCTTCAATTTTTGAAAAATAGTTGTTTATCTGTTGCTTTAACCAAACAACCATCAACATACTACTCAAAATACCTTCGGGAATTCTGGTATACTGTTGAGGCAGATACAACATCAAAATTCATCACCTTCACTCTCTCACATTTTGATAAACCACTTTCCTTCGACCGCGATATGTTTTCCTCTGTTGTTGGGTTTGATCGTAGTGATGAATTTGTTGATATTCGTTCAAAAGAGACATTGAAGGCTGGGCTAGCAACTCTGGGACTTGTTGATGAGGATCACCCATCCCTTTCATCCTCTGATCTCATTAACTCGTCTCCGGTGAAAGTGAAATGTTTTTCATCGACTTAGAAGGTTCTAATGCAGTACATTGTCAAATGTCTGGGTGGCATGCAGGGATCTCACGATCAGCTAAATGTCAACCAACAAACAATTGCTTACTGCTTGTACTGTGGGCTCAATATAGATATTGTAGACATTTTGTTTTTTGACCTCTGTGCTCATCTCCACCCAGAGGGTAGCAAAAGATCAAAGAAAACAAAATGTCTACTATGCCAGATATTTATCTCTTATCATGGAACATCTGCTACAAGACAACTACAAGAATGATAAGCTACTTTCTTTAAAACCCTACCACATTATAGCCATCACTTTTAAACCCACATGGAAGAAAAAAACTACTTTAACTTCTCACATTTGCAAGGTGGCTGATCTTTTACTAGAGCCTATCCAGTCTTTGATCCCTCCCTCTGGGGAGGTGAATGGTGATGACAGTGCTGACAAGTCCTTATCCGGGACCTCTGTGTCGCCTGTCACTCAGCCCAAAGCACCAACTGCTAAAAGACCAAGGAAGAAGAAAATCTCATCTTCGACCCAACTAGAGGTCTTAAAATCAAACAGGATTTCAAAGTCTTCCTCTACACAAGCCACCCATCTTCAGCCTGCTGGGGAGTTTGTGGTCACCGTTGATGCAACAAAAAGTCTAGATGCCTTCAAATCAGGAGAGGTTTAAGGAAACCAGCCTAGAACTACTGATGCCGAAAAGGTAACAGTTATTAAATAAGGGGCACTGCAAGCAACCACTCTCAAACTTCTCTAGGAGATAGTGGTGAAGTTTAAGGGCTACCCCCGACCCATTAGAGTGTTTGCGTCTGCACCTACATTCCAAATTCTCTGTACACTCTGTGTCTGCACTCAAAGGATGATACTGAAAGGCTAATAACGCCTAATGTTTGACTCTGAAAATTCTAGACTTTGCTAGAATATCCCATCTATGCATGAAATTCGATCTCTGTATGAACTGTACTCACTCAGACTCAGAGGTCCCCTAATCCAATCAAAAGAGCCCCAAAAGTCCATTCTTTCTTTATCTATATTTAAAGGACTTTTGAGGGGACTGGATAATCACACCCAGTCTTCCTAGGGGCAGTGAATGATGATCCTCAACCTCATTACTACTTCAGAAGTTTTAACTAACAAGTTTGTGCATATACTAGACCAAAATATTATGGAAGAAGAGGACGCTGGGGTCCATTCTCTAGAGGAACCTACTTTTGAGCAGCTTATGGATGAAGTAGACAAACTAAAGGAGGTTGCTCAAGAAAAACCAAAGAGTCCATATGACACTGAATCAGAGATCAAAATAATCAAGTCCTTTCAAGTTAATATTGTCTCTAATTCACTGCTCATTCATCAGGGATTACAAAGGAGTACTTCAGATGATATTAATGTAATTGATATTACTCCTAAAGATGATGAGGAAGGAGATGCATCTGACTCTGATCTCCGTTCTATGCCAAGTGATAATCTAGCTTCTCTAACTGGTTTTGAGACTCCTGACTCAGATGATGAAGCATCCATCTCTGTCACCAAGGAACACTCAGCTGACAATCTCATGGAAACCTCAGATGGTGATGCTGCATTACCAAATGCTTTCGAAGGTGTGTCAGCTCTATCTGACCCCCTTGGTCATCTTCAAAGAGAACTGGCCACCATATCTTCTAAGGTTGATCAGATGGAGTCTAAAATCACCAAGCGTGTGTCTGATGAATTAAAATCCTCTGTACCTTCTTTGGTTTCTGATGCTCTAAAAGAAACCCTGCCTGGTCTCCTTGCTGATGCTCTCAAGGCCTCTCTCCCAAGTTTGATTCATGAATCTGTTCAAAATACTGTCCAGCAGTCCATGGGGGAGCAGACTTCAATATTTCAAGCTCGGGTTCATCAGATGTTGGAAGAACAACTTGACAGCCTGATCTACAAACCCATGAATAAGCAATTTCATGCATTCAACAAACTGGAAAGCCGTAGATTTGTTATTTTGCAAACTGAACTCAGCAAGGTCATTCAATAACAGATAGGCAGAAAAGTCAAGGCAAAAGTTCGAACGGGCATGCGCCACGTCACTGAAAGGCTTGACTCTCTTCAAGGTTCTCTTCTAGAAAACTCTGACTGTGTCTCTAATCTCAAGCAAGCTATTAAGGACATGAACTTTCTCCTAGAAGCAACATAAGTCTTTAAAAAAGCTAATGCTGAGGGGGAGAAATGGGAGAAAAACAATCCAAAGACACCTAAAGATTTTGAGGTACAAAGAAGTAATATTGCTCAGGGGGAGCAACGCATAAAGATGACAAACAATACTGATATTCAGGGGAGCAGTCAAATGCTCAAAAAATCACAGAGACTGCTCTGATTATCCATCATCCAAAGAAGGAAAATTCAAAGGATTTTACCTTAGGAAAGAAAGACTCAGACAATGAACCACCAGCAAAGAAATTTAAAGTTCTGATTCCTACTTCAGAGATTCCATCACCAACTCCTCTTAGCGCCAACATTCTAGAGCATCTGCTAAATCTCGTGTAATAAAAGTTATCTGTTGAACAGTTCACTAAGAAACTATTTACCATAACTTCATCTAGCTTTCCACCATCACCTCCCAAAGAACCAACTCCTCCAAAAGATCCATCCAAAGGCAAAGGAATTTCCATTGAAGAACCTATGAAGGAACTTATTCCTTACATAGAAGGAGGAGGATCAGATCTTAAAAAGCTAAACATAAAGCCTTTCGTCACCACTGAGGGTAAATTATCTCAGGAGGAATACATGGCATAAATTAAGGAGATGAAAATATTGGCTAACCTCAAGGCTGCGAAAGAAGAGTCTGAGAAATCTCTAAGGAAGATAATGAACCCAGCAACAGTCAAGGCTCAGACACTAAATTTGGCTGAATATGAGGAGAAAAGGCAAAAGATGCTTGATGAATACAACAATTGTATCTACGATAGGGTTGATCCATTGCCTATCACTAAGATTCACTACAAGGTCAACTCTTCTCAAGATGCTACCATGAAAATCACCAGAGATCATGATCCATTAAATGTCAAGGTTTATAAGAAATTCAGACTAAAGACTCTAGGATTCAGTGAATGGCTCGAAATCCAAACCCTAGCATCCAAGACTGCAAAATGATCTGCTTCTTTAAAGCCTCGGAGCTAAATTCGACTGGTCATTACACAGGCAAAGAAGCTAGGCACTCCACCACTACCTGAACTTGCACACTTTGGAAAACCTACTGTAGATAAGAAGAGAAAAAGATCAGAAGTGCTTACAGAAGTTTTTGTCAAAGAAAACATAACAGTTGATGGGATGAAAAGGAACCTGATTCCTCCCCCAGGTGTAGAAGGTAGAAAAGGTCTGGTCATCAAAGAATCAGAAGAGGGCATATTCTACTACAATGGGAACTTTGACCTAGCCTTCCAAAGAGTGTTAGAGTTCCATCTTGCCACCATTGTGCAATTGGTCAGACTTCAAGATTCAATCATCAGGGATTCTCCAGAGGCTGAGGAGGTGTACAAGTTATTAGGGCTGGAAATAGAATCTAGGAATGATGTAACTAAAGCCAAAGAAATTGTAAAAGATAACTTAGATGGCATGGGCCAACATGTATAATGAATCAATGAAGTTATTTTTGTTTAATTCTCTGTTTAATTATGTGTAAGAAGAAGTTGTGTCTCACTTAACTTAATTTATTTACTTAGCTTAATTTATATTCAAATAGGGGGAGATTGTTGGTCCAATTCAGAGCCCAATGACACTTATGCCTAGGGGAAATTTTAAACAAAAAATTAGGCCTAAAGTACTGACAAGACCTCTACTGACATGATGGACTCAGAGGTACTGAAAGGACTCTCTGAGTGCAAAGCCTCAGAGGGCAACTTCAGACGTATTCAAGTCAAAGACATCGTCAAGGAAGTCGAAGATTACTTGAAGACATACTCGTCAGCTGGGATGGATATCAGCTGGTATGTAGAAGGAATACGCTGAGGTTTTAAGGAAAGTCAGAGGTGGCAATACTCTGACTATCCTGTTGCCCTTTGAAGAAGAACAAGCTGAGCTTAAATTGTTCTTTGAAGTTCAGGTGGAAAACTCTAATATCTTGTCATGGCTGGACAAAAGGGTATTTGAGATAAAGTCTGTACCAAGTACGAAGTTGGTAAATGTAGTGAACAGTTGGCAGAATTGTTCACTAAAGTATGGGCGGGTAGTTTTCAAGATTAGACGTGCATTAAAAGCCTCGAATGTCCTCTACTAGACTCTTGACACGTTGCAACTACCCCCACTAAGGACGCAACCTCGTATGTGTACAAATAGAGAATGTAATAAGGAGTAAATGATATCGCTTTAATTGTTGTTGTTATTATTGCATTTACTCCTTTCGAATTTAACAAAGGTCAGCTGTCTCAATCAGCTGTCCAGATAAGTTCGCTTGTAAACTTGATTCATTAATCAAGTTTACTTGTTCAAAAGGTAATCTTACATTGTCATGCAACTTGTGCGATCCATAACACATTGTAATACTTTGATTCTTATCAATAAAGCATTACACGATTGAAAAATTATTACTTGTGTTATTTAGTGTTTGATAAGTGTTATACTCCATATAGACATTATATTGAGACTTTCACTAAGCATTCCAAGACAGCTATCTAGACACATTTCAAATGGAGCAGGAAACTACCTTATGGTAGTGTCATCCAAACCAAGCATAGAAACAAATCAATACACGTAAACTACTGCCCTCCGCCCCTCCCAGAGACACTACAGGTTTGGTAGATCAATGCAAGTAGGATAACCTCCAAGATACTAGCCATCTGCTACTAAACCAGAATCCAAACACCCCATTTATTCACAAACTTTATAGATTAAACCTTTCTACCATTCACTGCCCCTAGCTTAACTCCTCACTCAGCATACATTTTCATCACATGAGGAGTTTGATCACTTTAAGGCTCATAAGTCTTAGCTTAATGCTATCACTTATAATGTCAATTAAAATCTCCTCAGTTCTATTTTCCTTAGTAAACAACCTCTTATTTCTCTCCTTAGTAAACAACCTCTTAAAATCAGTCAACATCGAGCCTAATCTTAGTGAATTCGATATAGAATCAAACAGCAATTCAGTGTAAAGGACACCAGGTAGAATTTTAGCAAGTGATCACAGTTAACCGTCATTTACACTCAATTTTGTGTAAGTTCTTTGACAAATAGACCAAGTTTTATTATAAAAATCTCTAAGCTGATTTGCTGGATTAGAAATTTAGAATGGTGTCATCTGAGTTTTTTTATACAAAGACCCTAATTACAAACACTTAGAGCCACTTTGAGTTGTAGAAAACAAATTATCATTATATATGTTGAATATTAAAAGTCTCAGTCCCAAACTTGTTTTAGATGGTAAGGTTTTCGCTTTCAATTCAGTCAAAACCCGATAAACAGCTATACATGACACCATCCTTGCTTTGCATAAACAACTTTTATATGTGCCTACTAATCTACTATACCAATTCTATATCAAACGATATTTAATACATTTTTACGTTTCTATATATACTATTCCTGTAACTAAAAATGTGTTATTTATGAGGACAAACTTTTCAACATGTAACAAGAAATTGTGTCTATAATTATACTTTGAAAAGTTTATGCTTCTTTGCAACATGTAGATGCTATGATTCTTTGCAGACAGATTAAACTCAAAACTAATACTTTCCTCGAGTAAAAGCATTACAAAATAAAGGTAAGTGGTTTGTAATTTAGCAATATAAAACCAGCGTCATTAGATGACATTTTAGAAAGCCTTTAATTTCAGTTTGCCTATCATTCCATACTTCTGTTTATCCATGTTTCTTCCTGTTACTTGGTTTTACAGGTATAATACCCAGTGGTACTAATTTTGGTCTACTTTTTTCTAACTCTTCTTCTGCTAACACCTTTTCAACTGCTATCGCTTGTTGAACCACTTCCTCGAATTTTTTTAGGTTGGCTGTATCAAGTCGATCCTCAATGTTATCCTTTAGTCCCCTGATGAATAGGCGGATCTTTTTCTCCTCGGTTGCAGCACTGATATTTCCAAACCTAGCCTTTAGGTTAAACTCAGCCGCGTAAGCTTGGACAGACTTAGATTGCTGATAGCCACAATTCAATTCCTCCAGTTCATTTTGACTCTCGAAGATGTAGCTCTTGTAAACAAGTTCCTTGAATTGATCCCACGACATATTACATATCTTTTCTTTTCCACGCAACTCCTTTATCATGTTCCACCAGTATAATGCTTGTCCTCTTAGCATAAATGAAGCATATAAAACCTTATGAGGATCACGGCATCTGCATTTATCTAAAGCATTTTCCATCTCCATAATCCAGTCAGACACCACTATCGGATCCATATCACCATGAAACTGAGATGGGTTTGCCATCAAGAAGAGTTTACGGCTTTCCAGCTCTGAATAATACATACTGAAAAAAAAATTATAAAATATATGATTCATACTAAGAGATTCCATCCAAAATTTCTTTATCCTTTGTTTTAACTAGTTGGTTACCCGCGCATAGCGGCGGTAATAGAAAATTTACTAACTCAACTCTTTACGCAATTTCCTACTCGCATAGTAATTTCGTTTCACAACACTTTAAATGTATGTGTTCGTTGTATGTGTTCGTTTGGGTTTCCCGTAGCTTTCCCGCAACACATATTAACATCACCATTCTCGCATGTAAAGTATTAAGGTTAAAGTATCAAGTTTATATTTAATTAAGGTTAAAGTTGTAAAAAGTATAAATCAACATAAAATAAACCCACTAAAAATGTAAAAAAACTCCTTATAGTATCCGATAGAGATTTGCGTGTGGCAACCATGGCATTTGATAAGGGTCGAAATACTTTATACGGAAAGTGGATTGTTACACGATATAAGCGAGTTATCCAGGATCATCACACTCACACACCCCAATATATAACAAACGTATAAAGTATTTGTTGTGATCATGGCTGGAAAATACGGTGAAGGACTATGAAGCGAATTTTGGAAACTTGATAAGTTTGAGGGGAATTGACATTTAGTGCGATGGCAAAAGAAGATGCATTTCTTGTTGACTACTTTAAGGTGGTTTATGTTTTGCAAACGATGCCCGGATATTGGTGGAAGATGCAACAGTGGAAGAATAAGGATAAGGGCAAGTGGGTGAATGATGAGGGGGGGGGGGGGGGGGGGGGGGGGGGGGGTCTACATATGCAGGGGTCATATATGATTGTATGTCTGATTCTTTTTTGAAGTATATACGAATTTGAAGGCTAAGGAAGTTGTGGATCCACTTGAATCAAGTTACATGGCAGAGGATTCTTCTGTTAAAGAAATTCCTTCGTAAGAATTTTAATTAATTACAAAATGGTCGATTCTTAGACCGGTCATGACAATGCATGAACTCTTAGGATCCTTGGACAATACACACAAACATTGTTTGAAAATGGATGATTTCCATTTTGTTTTCACGTATAATTTGATAAGTTGCCTCCTTCCTGGAAGGATTTTAAACACACTTTGAAACAGGTAAAGATGATTTGTCTTTGGTCCAACTTGGTAGTCACTTGCGCATAGAGGAATCTCTAAGGGCGCATGACAGTGACAAGGGCAAGGGTAAAGAAGTTGGTGGACCTTCTGTTAACATGACAGAAGAAGGTAAAAACAAACACAACAAACAAAACAAAGGTAAAAAGCGATCCAATGAGAACAAGAGTGGTTCTAGTTCCAACAAGAAAAACCAAAGTTGGGAATGTTGGAAGTGTGGCAAGATGGTCACTTCAAAGGGATTGGCCGTAGTGGTAAAAAAGGATAACGCAAATGATGTGGTTCGGGAAAGGGTTAAGGACCAATCCCAAGGACCAAGGTCATGGAATTTAGTGAATATTGTGGATCCAGTTTTGTCAAATATTCTGTTTCACTAATTTCTGAAGCATTTTATGTGCAGGTTGATGCAATTGCGTGGTGGATAGATTCTGGTGCTACAAATTGTATGTAAGATCGTTGTTGTTAAGACTTTCGATACCAAAATGGAAGAAGGATCTGTACTTTACATGGGTGATTGAACAATTTGATCCTATACATGGAAAAGGAAGCGTAGATTGAATTTAGTTCTGGAAAAATTTGTTACTTTGTTTAAATGTGTTGTATGTACCTAAACTTGTAAAGAAACTTAGTTTGTTGGGTCCTGTGTTGAATAAGTGTGGATCAAACAAGTTTATGGAATGCGATAAGTATATCTTATCAAAGTCTGGTGTATTTGTAGGATTTGGTTATTATAACAATGGTATGTTTATGTTGAACTTGAATAAAGTTCCTGATGATTCAGATTCTGTTTATATGTCTTCCTCTACTGTTGTTAATTCCACTTTATGGCATGCTCGTTTAGGACATGTGCACTATAAAAGAATGCTTGAAATGTCTAAAGATGATTTAATTCCTGCTATTGATGAAAATCTGAAAAAATGTACTACTTGTATGTTAACGAAAATCACTAGGCAACCATTTAAAAGTATAACAAGGAAATCTGTCATACTTGAATTGATACATAGTGATTTGTGTGATTTTCATGCTACACCATCTTTGGGCAATAAAAAGTATGTCATAACTTTTATAGATGATGCCTCTAGGTTTTGCTATGTTTACCTGCTACATGCTAAGGATGAAGCCCTTGATAAATTTAGAATTTATAAACAGAAGTGAATTGCAACAAATTGACTTAGTTAAAAACCTTACGCACAGATAGAGGTGGTGAAATATGTAGGATCTCTATTTGCAATCTGTAGGTATTATTATGAAATACAGCTCTTACTCACCCACAACAAAATGTTGTTGCTGAATGGAAAAAATAGGCTCTTAAGGAAATGGTTAATTCCATGTTATCTTACTCAGGTTTGAGTGAGGGGTTCTGGAGAAGCCATGTTAACGGCTTGCTATTTGTTAATTAGGTTTCCCCCCCCCCCCCCTTTTCCACCATAAATAAAAAGGAACAAGACTTACCCCGTATGAACTTTGGTATAAGAATCGACCCAACGTGTCATATATGCGAGTTATGGGTGTAGGGCCGTAGAAGTGTCTTACGGACCCGAAACGGAAAATTTGGGTGGAAAACGGGATTGATTGCATCTTTGTTGGTTATGTGAGCATTCCAAGGCATATAGGTTTTTGTTATTGAACCTCAATAACTCTGTTTCTATAATCAATTATAGAATCAAGAGGATGCCAATATTTGATGGAACCGTTTTTTTCTTCTAATACTAGTCAAAGGACATTATACCAAATGTGCAAGAAACTCAAATGGATGATCATACCGATGATGTACCAAATGAGATTCTCGAGCCTCGAAGAGGTAAAAGAGTTAAGAAAGCTAAATCATATGGTTCTGATTTTCAGCTATATTTAGTTGAGGGATCGAGAGATCAAGTTGGGATCACAATATCATATGCTTAGTATTGAGGAAGATCCTAGAACCTTAATGAAGCTGTGCAATCTCGTGATGTGTTCTGGAAGATAAGCAATTGATGATGAGATTGGTTCTATTATGGAAAATAATACATGGGTTCTATCTGATTTACCCCCTGGTTGCAAATCTTTAGGTTGCAAATGGATCTTCAAAAGAAAGATGAAAGTTGATGGAACAATTGACAAATTCAAGGCTCGATTGGTAATCCAAGGCTTTAGACACACGGGAAAGGGATCGATTACTTCGGATACTTATGCACCTGTTGCTCGTATCACCTACTATTAGATTGTTGTTAGCTTAGCAGCTATTCCAATATAGTGATCATAAATTGGATGTCAAAAACAGCATTTTTGAATGGTGTTTGTTGAGAAGTGTATATAAAGCAACCGGAAGGATTTGTTATGCCAGGTAATGAGCATAAGGTGTGTAAGCTGGTTAAGTCATTGTATGGGCTGAAACAAGCACCTAAGCAGTGGCATAAAAAGTTTGATGAGGTTGTGTTGTCAAGTGGTTTTCACTTAAACCAATCTGACAAGTGTGTATATAGCAAATTTGATAATTCGGTAAAGGAGTCATTAATTTGTCATAGGTGATGACATGTTGATTTTCGGAATGACACAAAATCAAGTTGTTTACAACTAAGAAGTTTTTGTCGTCTAAGATTCTCATGAAAGTTATGGGAGAAGCTGGTACATTATTCTGGGTAAAAGGTTAAAACGTGAGAATAAGGGGATTGTCATTACACATCTACTATATTGTAGATAAATATCAAGAAGTTTAATCGTGAGATTGTTCTCCGGTGGTACTCCCATGGATCGGTAGAAAAGCTTAAGCCTTAATACAGGGAAAACCGGTGATCAGCTTGAATACTCAAAAGTATCGGTGTTGATGTATGGCTTGACAAGTAACTAGACTTGATATTGCTTTTGCTGTTGGTAGTTGAGTAGGTTTACTAGTAAACCCATGTAGGGACAGCATTGGAAAAGCAATTAACGAGGGTGTTTAAGTACATAAGAGGGGTTAATAAGGGTTATGGTTTTTCATATGTTGGATATCCTTCAGGTGTTAGAAGGCTATTCGGATGTAGCTGGATAAAAATCTTGTTGAAGATTCTCTTCTACAAGTGGATGGGGTGTTCCTGCTTGGGGGAGGTTGCCATTTCATGGCTTCTAAGAAGCAAACATGCTTCATAGTTTTCTATGGAATTGAGGTTGTAGAAATTGGGCTGCTGCGGTAAGGAAGCTGAGTGCATAGAAATTTTTCTGAGATTCCAATTTGGCCGAAACCAATAGCACCAATATCTATCCGATGTGATAGTGCTCCTACAATGGCTAGGGCATATAGTCTGATATACAATGGGAAGTCTAGACACTTAGGTGTTAGACATAGTTTGGTAGGGAACTAATCTGGAATGGTGTTATTCTCTATTGAGTTGTTCGAACACAACATATTTAGCTGACCACTGACGAAGGGTCTAGCTAGGACTTGGTAAATAAGTCAGTAAAAGGGATGGGATTAAAGTCCAAATAAATCTACTACCTATGAGATACCCAATTCCCTTCTAATACATGATTTTATCAAGAATAGGTCTGGTGGCATATAAACTGGAATTACCCCGAGAGCTTCAAGGAATACATAATACGTTCCATGTTTCGAACATAAAGAAATGTCTATCAGATGAAGTCCTTATCATTCCATTCGACGAAGTAAGGATCGACGAAAAGTTGC
>BQNB010068363.1:0-33865 GCA_026074375.1 Tanacetum coccineum | reverse complement strand
TGATTACATAAGTGCTCTACAACCTTTACAGGCGTCAAGATCTATCTAGGGCTGGACCTACAACCCCTCTAAGGAAGATTAGAGGGGGTATTTATAGTCTAAACACAAGCCATCTTTGGGCTAATTACATTTCTAGTCCTTGTGTTTAAGACTATATAGAAACTAATGTAATTTCCATATAGACACCACATTTTTAATCCTAACAAAAACAAATAAATATTTTCATAGTGTGTTCCATTAATACTAAGACTAGTTGTAAGGTGAGGTTGATGAATGATGAAAAGTTAATTTCTTACTTCAAGATTGTCATATGTTTTGCTTGTGTGAAAAACTATTTGTTGATATGTATAGTATGCATAGTTTTTGACATTTTATGAGTATATAAATGATTTTCCTAACTATTTTTATACAACACACATCTTTTGTAAAATACTATACGTTTATAAAAAGAATATAATTATGTGTGTGTGTTAGAACAATGCAAGCACAAGCAAAGTTTAAAAATACATTTTCTTTTACTTAATTACCAATGTATTAATACAATCTTTTATTTTGTTTAACCAACCCAAGGTCAAACAACGCAAGATGATGAAAAGATTTAGACATTTTGTTGGAAGAGAGTTAATGTGTTGGAAATATTTTAGTGACGGGTTTTAACATATGATCTTAGGACATTATTTTTCCACACACTTGACAAACTATTGAACTCTCATTCCTAAATGGGTTACTACACTCAAAATGATCTACAAGATGTTTATGTAACACTTGTAAATATAGTGATCTATGCCTATATGCAATGCACAAACAATTTTTCAACTTAATGCAAGAAATCTAGCGTAATTCCTATTAGGCATAATTCTAAGAACTAGTAACATACAAATAGCATACATGGCACATGTGTTTAGATATATAATTAGCTCAATTACAAATAGTAATGATTACTTATTAATATCTATTAACCAAGTTGAAACAAAAGTAAACACACATAATCATCTAGCATACACAAAAGGATATTCGTCGTTGTTTTGTGTATTAGATATAACGATGTATACTTAGCTTGATTTGATTTGAAAATAAAATAGTTCCTTCCCGTTTCAAGAATTAATTAAGATCAATATTTTGAAAGGACAAATACACCATTTTTCAAAGATACATTAACTAGAAATACCCGACTCAAAGAAAAATATAAAATACAAGTTTTACGTTAAAACAGAACTCAAAGTTTTGACCACTCTGTAGTATTCTGCATTTTTGACTTATTTAAGTTTAGAATGAAGACTTGGAAGTATTTTTAAATGAAAGTAGACTCAATTATCTTTAAAATGGCAGGTGGCACGACTTCTACTGACTTACGGTTGATTTTATATGATTTTTCAAAGTTTGCCAAATTCTGCTGAAACAGATAGACGGCCCCCATAAAGGTGACGGCCCCCAGATATATTTGGGGGCCGCCCTAATATTTATAGGACCGCCACCAGTGACCCCAAAACAAGTTTTTTGTTCAAAATCATTTGGTGACTTAACTGTAGAACATAGGACTTTAAAAAGTTGTTCCAGCACATAAAATTCGTGTTTTAGACATCATTTCTACTCTTACGACTTAGACAAACATAAGTTGGAACTTTCAAGTTCTTTTGAGAAAATTTTCCTTCAAGCTAGTATACAAAGTATATTTAATAACAAAACTAGTACGAATCAAACAACAAAACACTTTTCATATTTAATTTCCCTTCATGTGTAATTTGATACACGAATCGTACTCTATTTTAAAAATCCATTTGCTTTAAAACTAAAGCAACCTGGCTCTGATACCAATTGTGAAAACTGTAGATGGGAGGTGAATATGTTTCCATTTAAAAACTTTAATATCAAAGATTACATCACTCTTTTACCGGCGGTCCCATATATATATGAAGGCCGCCAAGTATATTAGGGGGCCACCTGATTTATGGGACCGGCTCCAAAAGAGGTTTTCGGACTAGATCTTTTGTATCAAATCACCAATCAAGTTTGACATAATATGAGAAGTGTCGACAATGGATTACAATAACTAGCACATATTCTTCCAATATATCCACACTCACAATGTTTAAAACAAAGAGCTACACAACCATGTCTAACACAACATACACAACGATTCACATAATGCAAGTGTAAAAGTAAAGCGATAAATATAAAGACATAAGTAAAGAGAAAGGTAAAAGGAAATGCAAATCGGACATGGTGATTTATAGTGGTTCGGTCACAAAGCTCCTCTTCTCCCTACTTCACTCCTCGAGTATCCAACTCGAGAGTTACTTCACTAATCAACAAGCTCTCTTTCGGCAGAGAAAACCTTATAGCCTTGCTTACATGTTTTCCGACACTAAGCTAAATGTCGAGTTCTTCTTCGGGTACAACCAAACCCGTTATGTTTTATGGCCAATATAACAAACCTTGTGTTTTATGGCCTAAACACATAAACCGCGTCGCTTACAATGTTTTCTGACACTAAGCTAAATGTCGAGTCCTAATCTTAGCTAGAACCAATCTACCACTACACTGTTGTATTTTAAAGTCCAAAATACTAACCAACCTACAATCAACCCTTCCAAATATACACACCATTCGGATCTACACACTACTAAAGATTGGAATACATGGACTCGATCTATATGTAACATATGTTACAAATGAACTAACTAGACTACATAACTTCGTATCTTGACGATGACGAAAGTCCTTCTCTTGCACTTGAGGAAAGAAGGAAAGGATAGAAGATTGGATCACATTTAAACAAGATTAAACAAGTTAAATGATCAAAGGTTTAGAGAGATTTAGTGAGATCTAAAGAGAGAAAGAACTGAAAGAAATCCGTGCAAAAAGATTGTGAAAATAGTTGGAGGTGACCCACTATTTATAGGTGCTGAAAAATATCCTGTCAGGAAACGGCGGTCCCGGATATATTAGGGGGTCGCCGGTTTTAAGGTGGGCGCCCGACATATTTAAGGGACCGCCCCGACAGACGCTCATATTTTTATCTTTTTGTGGTGAAGGTCAAATCTGGTGAAAATCTGAATTGTTTTAGGGGGAAAAGACCATATTTGAAATTTGAAATAATTATCACATAAAACATTTCTTTATAATTCAAAAATAATTTGTCTAATTAATTTTTAAGAAATTGTTTTGTTATATTTATAAAATTGTAATGTTTTAGACAAAAAACTTATTTCTTTGATCATCCTACAAGTTTAATGTTTGTTTGTACATACCTTACGTGATTTACGTCGGGTGCGAACAAATGTTGGTGTTGATGTAGACTTGAGACGTCAAGGGAAGTAGATGCATGTATACATTGATGATATGTGATTACGAGTAACTTGCGCACTTTACGTCACGTATTATAAGTTACATGTTTGTCATCACCAAAACATAAAGAGACCGTATAGATTAAATATCGTAATATTTTCACTAACATCTTTGTTTCCCTTGTAACTCTTTTTTTCAAAATAGAAAATAATATCACATAAACGCGTTTTGTATGTTTTGTGAAAAATTTGATCCCCTCTTTAATCCGAAAATACAACTTTTCCGGGTTGAGTACTCGAGAACAATCAATGTTTAGAGATGGAAAATGTAGAATAGAAGTCCATAAATACCTTCGTCGTGTCGACAAAATGCTGAATAACTAGGGGTGTTCATTGTTCGGGTAATACCGGAATAAACCGAAAAACAAAACTAAACCGTAAATAACCGAATTGAATTTGTATCCGAACCAAATTTGTCAAAACCGAATCAAACTAAATATTTGGTTTTCCAATTTGGTTATAGTTTGGACAATCTAACAAAAACCGAACCGAAAACCGAATTCATATAAATATATATAATTTTTTTATACTTATATATAAAAAATTAAAACTCTTTCCTATTATAAATATAATATTTTTAAAGCATGAAATGTTTTATTGAAAAAAATTTATATAAATAATTAAAATTGTGCAATTCGGGTTATTTGGTTCGGTTTTTGGTTTTGCGGTTTTTGGTTATTCGGTTTGGTTTTCGGTTCTGTCTAATCCAATTTGAATTCGGTTCGGTTTGATTTTCGGTTTTACCCAGAAAAAAGTTTAACCGAACTAATCGAACTGAATAAACCGGGCCACCTGATAACCGAACCGATGAACACCCCTATGAACAACTTCTCCGGTCGATGGAAGGCCTTGAAGAATCAACTCGAGGATGGGATCGAGCATGTTGCTAATGATATATAAGATATATAAGGTATCTCGTCCGTCTCAAAATTATTGTTCATCATAGAAAAAGCGAACAGTTTAAAAAATGTGCATTTATTACTGATATGATTTTTGCAAAAGCTACACACAAGACAATTTGGATTGAGGGATTAAATAAAAGGAGGTGATTTATACATCATTTTTTCGTCATTCACCAATAAATTGATGATGCACACAATACAACACCTAGATGCAGGATTAGTGATGAATGACAAAAAAATAATGATAAAACTGACGTACGTAGGGGTGTTCAGTGTTTGGTTTGACACCAAACAAACCGAGGAATAAACCAGACCGAAACCGAATAAAACCGAACCGAAATTTTTAATTGGTGTATGGTTTGGTTTGAAACCAAACTGAAGTATTTAATTGGTTTTTGGTTTGGTTATGGTTTGACAAAATTAAAACCAAACCAAACCAAAAAAACTGAATATCTCTATACACATATTTCTTTCAATTATATATATATACTAGTTACATAACCTGCCTGACAGGCGGGTTCGCTTTGAAAATTTGTTTAGATAAGAGGTGCGTGTGAGTTTGGCTTAATAATTGCGAGTGTCGAGTCCAATTGGGCTGAACGGATCTAAATTGTTCAGTTATTTCCGGGTGGGTGTATTTTTGTCCGTTCAATATTAAAGTGTTTTGTTAGGTCCGGGTTGGTCTGTTTTGGTTTGCTTAATATCGTGTCATTACAGTTTCAAATTTTTTAACCAGACGGGCGGGTTCGGTTCATAAAACTTTCGCTATAAAGTGCATAAATATATACTTGTAACAGTACATTTAATGATAATCTCTTACTTGTAGGGTTCAGTGTCGGTTTCGTCATTAAAATCCCTAAGTTTTGGTATAATTGAAATCCCACAGCATCAACTCGTTGTTCTAGTGACTTAGACCATTTTTCCGCATAAGCCTTTAGGTTCAAGAGTTAAGTCTGATGTTTCATTGCAACATTTTGATGTCCCAAAACATTAGCCCGTCGTTTCAAAACATCAAACCTTTTGTTTGATGCATAAAAAATCCATCCTAATTCATAATCCATATATGCATAAATACCAGACTGGCTGTATGGAAAGCATCTAGTAGATGCGGTGGGTTCGGTTCATAAAACTCTTTTTGAGACAATATATGTCGTTTAGTTCTAATGGTTGTTGTGTTTGTGTAAACACATTAGATTGACCCGTTTACCAATCTGAGTTGACAGATCAACCCGTTTAACACACCCCTCTTTTACACTATTTGTCTTTTCAACTATAAAACTATTTAAACTTTTTTAAAGCTTAAATGGGTTGACAGGACGGCCTGTTACTGACAATGGAAATTGAGAACTTAAGAAACTAATTAACTAAAAGTAGAAAGTAATCAGAATGATTTCTTGATTATAATTAATTTTATGGTATGATGTTTGGTTGGCTGAGAAAATATTTAACAAATGGTGATTTGTACATGACACTTTGACGTCATACACATAGAGTAAATTAAATGTTAAGCGTTCTTCCAATGCATCACCACCTTATTCCAATTCATCAGCCTTCTGTTCTAAAGCATCCTGCACTTACAATTCATCACGCTGTCACAATTCGTCAACTCGATGTCCCAATTCCTCAGCCCATTGTTTCAATTCCTGAAGTTGTTATGTTACATCCTTCCAAAATGCGGCTGATACGGATAGTACCACATCAGTGAATGTTGAAGTTTTTTTTTCATAATGCTTCTTGAACTGGCTGTCAACCACTATCAGACCCAAGAATCTAAAAATCGAAATTTTTGATCTTACAAATTAAATGAGCAAGTGACCAAGTGTGTAACACCCCCAAATTGGGTCGCAGCGGAATATGGGTCCGGGGCGTGTTACTTTATGGATCAACAACACAAGAGATATATAGAACGACCAAAAAGTCGTTTGAAAACGATACATTGGATTTAACAAAGTCATTGTTACATAAGCCCGTAGCTTAACTTGTTCACTTAATCAAATACAAAGATTTTCCGCCCATAACAGTTAACAAAATGAAATGCGACAAAATCTTTAATGCAAGACATCCATATCAAAACCACCAATGTATCCATCGCACCTTGTGCTTATTGATCCCCTGAAAAACATTGCTTTAAAACGTCAACAATATGTTGGTGAATTCATAGGTTTGATAAATCATATATTGTAGGACCACAAGATTTCCCCAAGTGTATGATAATGCAACAGATGCAGATATCATATAAATGTAATTACGTTGCTCTAAGCTCATGACACTGAAGCTTGACGTGTATGAATACCAAATTAATGGCCTACATTGCCCGTGATGATGTTCTAACCCGCAACATCCTTTATTCGACATGGTATACGTTCGTTTGTCTAGTGATAGCTAATCACCCGAACGGGGTTGTCAAACCCAATAGATCTATTAATAACATTCGCGCTCACAATTAACAGTTCATGATAATGGGCTCAGATATGGGTTATCGCTACTTAGGCAACACGTAATCATAACATGAAACTTAACCACTTGTGTCCAATTGTAAAGCATTGCATGTTTTTCACCCCAAAAACTTTGTAAAATTTTTGAGTCCTCTCCACACAGTCTTTCGCTTCATATGTCAACCTCAATATCATGCAACAACTTTGCCAGATAGCTCTTTCCACTAACTGTAAACACTACTACACAAAGGCTTATATAGATCACTCTAGATAGAGCAGTTTTATTAAAAGCCGTTCTATATGATGGATAAAGAGGGAAAGTTTAACAAAAAGAACGGTTATTAGGATAAATACCAATCTATTTAATTTAAAATATAAAAAGAACGGTAATTAGAGAAAAGACCGATCTATTTATACTTCACAAACTCCGAGACAAAACGTTTTAGCGGGATATCTTTTAGTTTTGCCGCTGCATCAAAAAATTCCCAAAATTTTAGACACAAAACCTGTTCCCCCATTTCCCCAAAATCAAAAACACAGCAGCCCTCCCCACTCTCACCAAACAAACCCTAATTTGGCAAAATCCAATTAAATTCGTCTCTGGTTATAAGATGACTGGACGAACCACAAATTTGGTAAATTATTTTATAAACCCTAACTTTGATGAATATCAATTTTGTTTTACTTATTGTTCTTTTTAGTAGAAATTGAGGGTTAAGTTGATCAAATTTTATTGTTCATTGTTCATTAGTTGTATATATCGATACAATTTACAATTTGTGTACATCTCCGCTTTAATATACAAGCTAAGAACATTCTTTTGTTATGGGTTTTCTTTTTATTTATAGGTCTGCTGAACTTTTAGATAGTTACAAGAAAAAATAATCTTTAAAAAAGAAGCTTAATCATCTTACTTTTTTTTTGAGATCATCTATCTTGGTTTTTAAAAAAAAATGAATGTCTAAAATACGTGTTTATTTTTATATCAACAAATGAGACCTGCTGGATTTGGAAGGCTCGGTGAATTTGAATTGGATATTTTAGTTTTGTAAGTTTTTGATATATTAGTTTTGTTAATTGAAACATTTTAATAAAATCCATTTGTACAAGGTTTTAGGTTCAGGGGGTGTGTGGATTAGCTTGTTCTGGATTATTTGAATTTCAAAAACCTCATAAGCCCACTTTTTCTGAATTATGAGCTTGTCAACTAGAGTTTATGGACTTGAAATAAGCCATAAGTTCAAGTTTATAAGTTTTCATGTGAAGTTCAGTTTTCATGTGAAGGTCACTGCTAACAAATGGGAGAGTGGACTCTTTATCTTGTTTTTAGTTTTTTTTTGCATTATAGCAGCTCGTTACGTACTTAAAAAGGTAAAACATGTAGTTTTTATCTCAAGTGGGTATGGATTTGACGTAGGCATGTCTAAGGTATTAACGTAAATGTTGATGTAGGGGATTGAGGACCCAAACACGAGTAGGTACAAGCTTCTTCGCCTTCTGTTAAAAGGCCAGCATGGTGAGCAAAGGGTGAGACATTACAATTATAGTATTCAACCGTTCTATTTAACCTTTTCTGTAGTAGTGTGAATTAAACTCATAGCAAACTAGTATAAAATAATGTAACTAATGAATTTTATACACATTTTGCAGACTGTCCCACTCAAATTCGCAAGATCAAACAGCTTAACCACCAAAAGATCGCAATCACAAACATTAATAAAAAAAGTAGTTATAATAGATGAGGCACAAAGGTCATGGCCAGCAACGCTTATAATCAGGAGCACTCGAGTTCGCATGACGTGTTGGCGCGAACTCAAAGTAAAACATAACTTAGAAGTCGGGGATGCTTGTATGTTTGACCTTGTAAAACTTGTTTCCTGAAACTATTTTTATGTTTATCACATTTATAGGAAAGAAGCCTGTTGAGAACAATAGTCAAGCAGACGATGGGACGATTCGACAACAAAGAAAGAGACTAAGTTCGAAAACTAACAAAAAGTCATCCTTTACTCGACTTCTGAACCATAAGAGGATCCCAAAAGGCGGGCTCGGTCACGTCCATCACCCTAAATCTTATGGTAATTAACTAAAATTATTTGATTATATTCATGTTATTATCCTGTAACATGATGTACCTTTTCAAAATAATAGAAACTTTTTCTAATTAAATAATCAGCCTTTCATTGACCTACAACCAAATGTTTAGTTTATGAATATTCTCTTTATATCGAATGTTGCAATAAACAGATCAGATCTACTAACTAACTAATTATGTTTTGGTTTTTATTACAGGGACAATAATCGTGGATCAAGAGCTACTGCTTTATTTGATAACCTATGATGGCGGCGTTCTCGTTGATATAATCGATGATGACCATGACATGACAAGTCTTTGAAAAGCCTTGCAAGACCGATTGGTCTTTTTAAAGAGGGAAAATTAAATCCTTACTTTCTATAATTGTTTTATTACATAATCAGTTAGTCTGTCTGTCTTAGGCGCTATTTCTTTCGGCTGGCTTATAGCTTATTTTGGTTTTCATAACCTCACTTTTTGTCGCTTATTTTTAAACTTTTATAACTTCACAGTATCCCAATAATAAAGTCACAACACACACAATAACCCCAAAACCAAATAAGCCATAAGCCGAAAGCAGAGATTTTAATTGTTTAAATAGGCGACGGCGTTATAGACGTGTCTCTTGTTACATCTATGTTTGATGCTTGTTTTACGTGTGGTGAATAATTTAGTTTATAATCTGTTAGCGGTTACTGAACCAATTAGAACAGGCTCCATGTTTAATACTTAGATTTGGAATTTTTAATTTAGAGAAGTTTAGAAATGATTAGCTACGAGGTTATGCAATTTATGAAGTAGGCGATGATTGAAAATCATGATGGTTAGGATGCATAATCATGAAACAATGATTGTGCGAAGCTAGTGTTAAGTAAATTGAATCAGTTTCATCCGGTGATATTGATTCTATAGTGCGTCAGTTAGGATCTATGTTAAATTGCTTGCAATGGTTTGCTGGTGACACATTTCGTTAATAATTTTTAACTGATGCTGTTATGGATATGATGCGGCAAAGATGTATCGCGTTTAATTGATTGATGTTTTGAAATTTGCTAGCTGAAATGGTTAGTTATGGTGTTTTGTAAGTATGAGTTAGGTGATGCAGAAAACTTGGGAGTGTGATTATTGGTAGGAATTAAGTTGCAGACGTGTCTATTAGATCTTGTTTTATGTTTCCTGTTTAGGTGTTTGAATATTCTGGAATGGAGTAAAAAGTGGTTCTTGCAAGTAATAAGTTGTGATGATTGAAAATTGTCTTAGATGGTCTTAAGAAGTATATGAAACATACTAATTGCAGTGTACGAAGATAAAAAAGGCATTTGATTGATGGCACATGATATTACAACATTGTAAAATCAAAGGAGTATCATGTTATATATGATTTGGCCTCTGGGATTGATTATGACCTTTGAAGTGACCAATAAAACATATGTGCTTGTTTAATCACCATATTCTCGTAATAATTGTTATATTGCAGCAAGATTGGAGGAAAGTAGGAATCGTGAGCAGTGAAGAATCAAGGATCATGTGGACATTGAGTTACATCTTGTACTACTCCAACAAGCAGTAATTTCAGATTCTTTTCACTACAAAAAGAAGTACATTCTGTTCTATTACAACTTTGCTATTTGTGGATATGTCATTATGGAGTCTCTTTAAACTTTCCGCTTGTTTTGCTCTACCAACTTCAAGCCAAAAGATGGGATTTTAGAGCAGATAGCACATCATACCTTATTTTCGGATAGTTTATTGGCTTTGTGTTTGGATAGTTTATTGAATCTGTGTTTGAATTGCTTATTGGCGTTGTGTTTATTGAAGCCATTTGGTTTCGGATAGTAGAATATTGTTTGTTGCAGCCATTTGTATTAATATTTATTGTATTTGTTACGAGTGAAAGGAAAAGATATGCATTATGATGAAAAATGGTTTTTTTTTTGTTGAAAAATGTTTTTTTTTTGTTAGAAAATTCTCTTATAAAGAACGGCTCTTATGAAATAACTGATCTAATTGCGATGTTAATAAGATCGGTTATAAACCGATCTATTTGTGTTCCCCTTATATAGATCACCCTTGTATAGAGCGGTTCATAACCGATCTATATGAGCTGTTTCAACAGTTCTATTTAACCTTTTCTGTAGTAGTGAAATATGAATGTAGGATGTGAATCTAAATTGCCTCATTTGTCACCATACATGTACTTGATAATAAAACAATACAATAGTTATAACTTAATATATAAATTGTTGAGGTACCATGGCCTCCAAGCTGTCTCAATTGGAAGATTGAAAGTGTTAATTGAGTACCTAGAAGCGGTAATCGGAACCCAAGCATCGGTATATCCACTGTAAAATTAAAAACATTTAATGATACATTATATGTGGTTATGAATTTCCAATAAGAAGATTTATCTAGCGTCATCCTAAGTCTCTATATTTCTTACCTGTATACGCAGAGCCGTTGGCCATACCATTGATAGCTTATCAATATTCCCTTCGGCCTACTATGTGCAATGGCGGAGCTATGAAGAGATTGGAGAGGGTTATGGCCCTCCTACGACTCTGTCTCATAGTGTATTTTTTGTATGATAAAAAAGCATATATTACATGTTGTCCCTTTTATATCAAGAGAATAACAGTTTCGGTCCTCCCATAAAAAGTCTCTAAGCTCCGCCCTTGACTATGATTACTCAGGTAGAGCCATTACATACACAAATAGACATAGAAGTAGCTATAACATAGGAGATTAATTTGGTCAGAGCTATTACTATAACAATGTCATGTGCTGCCTTTCCTTTCTCTTTAATGCCCTGAGAAAAGGTAACTAAATTTAACTAAATGTTTTCATGTAAAGTAGAGATGACGATTTTGACCCATTTATCTTTAAAAACAGGTCAAAAGTCATCTAATGTGTACTTTTAGTTTGTATAACTACCTAAACCGTTTGTTCATATAATGACCTAACACAATTTTAGCTTATATATGAGACAATATTTTAAATTAAAGAAGATATCATTTGGTTTAGGACAAAGTGTAATTCAGGTCAATGCATACCCTCCTATTTTAAGAAACTTTGATATGTCGGAAAGAGAAAAAGAAACACCTGGTTCCCAAGTAAAGGGAGTGTTTGATGACCTATCAGCTGAGCATCTACCACTGGTATCTTCTCATGAGCACGTTATATCAAGCAAGGAAAGGGAGTGGGGGGGTGACATTAACCTGAATTATAAATCAAAATCCTAGTGCAATCAATTATTTCAAATAATTAATAGAATTATCCTCACACTCTACACATCGCCTGAAGGCAAAATCAAGACCCCATCCATGAACCAAGTCATTGGGCAGACGTAAACAAATTATGTTCATACTTAAATAGTAAGAAAATAAAATACTATTGGTCGTATATAGATGTATACTAATTGTCGTCAAAACTTGGATGATATGTGGGGGATGGCGGAGGTATTGCCAAACGCCTATCATGTATTCCATGACGCTTGCCCAAGGTGGTAAATCTGGGTCGGCGGCACCATCCTCTTTAAGGTAAATCATATACAAACTCGATAAGAAGCGTAGACAATTTTATGATCGATACAACAGAGGGTTGCTTACTGACACGGTTTTCATCTCAGGTAAGTTTCCGTTTTTCCATGTTGTGCTTCATTAATAAGACTCTCATAATCTTTACCAACCCGCGAGTCATAGTAAGGGACAGTGGTTGTTGCCTTTACGTATTAGTGGTCAACATAAAACACCAAGAAAAAGAGAAAGATTTGTTCAGGGAGAGAACGAATTGGTATCTAAGAATACTTAAATATAGACAAAAAAGAAACATTATCACCTGATACTAACAATTTCTTCCCCAAAGAAGCAAGTAGTGCAAGCATGGTACCAAGGTTAACATAAAGGGCCCTTACAGCCTTTGTATTGGCAGACATTAGGGTATGTTTCAAGTAAGATAAGAGACACAATTGACAAGGCCAGCCATGAGTATGTGAACATAATGATGATTTTCTTGAAGCTCCAACCATATAAACAAGTTTCAATATTTACAATCATCAAGGTACGACGTAGGGCCATGTTTACAGGAACCCAAAACGAGTGTGATCAACTGTGTCTATTAACATAGCAACATGAATAACCTGAGCTTAATTTTCTACCGATTCCATATGTGACGCAAAAACAAAAATTACATAATATGTGATTGATGTTATAACCAGTAAGACCAAAGCACGAGGAGTTTGAATAATATTTTATCATACCCTGGAAATTTCATCCACCACTGAACATTACATGATTTAACAGCATGCCACCTACAACAAATTTCATCCACTGGCTGAACATTACATGATTTAACATAATTAAGCTTTTACAGAATACTGTAAATTTTCTTAAATATGCAATAATTACCATTTACATTCTTAAATAAGCATTGCCATACAGCCCTTTAGTTACGGTAGAATAGAAATAGCCTCTACAAAATAAATCACTAACTATAACAAAAAGTAGCTACACTATATTGATATAGCAGAGAATACCTCATTAGGGGTACCCTCTGATTCTGATATTACTAAAAAAACGTCTTCAAAAAATACCCATAGCACCGAGAAACCACACACTCATAATACCAAGACCTAGAAACCGACTGTAAAGCCTTCAATAGTCTACCAAGTTTCTGTGGCACACCATTCGTCCAGGCCATCCGACAAAGTTCCAGTGGAGCCAGTGTCGGTTCTGGTTGAGAAGTCGTCGGCTAAACCAGTACCACCACCTGTGTCAAGGCATTTGGGTGCACCTTTAGCTGAAGGGTCTAGACCTACTGCTTCTGCTGGCACCACTACCACCCTAGTTGTCTCCATGAACTAACCTGGACCATTACTATCTCGTTTCGCAAGTGATAACCTCAAAGGGATAACCTATTTACACGGCCTTAGCCTCAAGGTATGTTAGGTGACGAATTCCCACCCCACAGTCTTCAAAGGTATAAATCAGTCTCGCACTCAACTAAACCCGGGGGTAGCATTTCAGCTCCTCGAGGGTTATCCAGAGCCCATATCTTCCTTGCAAGTATTAATTTGATGTTCATTACATTTCCTCTTATTTGACTATTGTATTATGTATTATACCAAGACTTGCCAAAAAAACAAACTATGACAATTCAACTGTTGAAATTTCAATCAAGTTGGTTATATCTACAACCATTTTATAAAAAATATATTCACCTTTGTAATCCTATAATTATCTGATTGTATGAGATAAAAGGATGTTTATATTAAAGAGATAAAAGGCTCAAAAAACAAGGTGAAAAACAAAACAAAATGTAAGCACAAAGCATCTTCTATTGCTTCAAAGATTGCCTGCATGATTTTCAGATACTCAGATGGAGCTCACAAACCATTTCCCATAAGATATTGAAATACCAGATTATGTGTTCTTCAACATCGTGCACAACAATGGCACAATGTGATCGCGGCAATCCCAACCAAATTATAAACATTAAGACAAAATCAATCAAAGAAATACCAACCACAGGAACGGACAGAGTTGTAAACATCCGGCACAATGCATTGCTGACTGGACCCTCTTGTTTCCTTAATTTGAACCAAGAGAGTTCAACTACAAGCTTTTTTGGTCTTAGAGCTGAAAAGTGCGAATAGTGGACAAAAAAAAAGACATAATATATATAAGTTTATCTTTGTGAGATTCATATGAGTATAGGTATTTTTTGTTTTCGGAATGCAAATCCATGTGAACATCAGCAATTCATATATACAACAAAATAACAATTAAAAGCGTGGAGAATTACCTGAAACCATATTAGGGTTTACGGTTTTAGTTATATAGTGTGATGTACCTGTAGAAGAAAAGGGTTGTCTTACTTGGTTAGGGTTTCGTATTTGAGTCACTTTCGGCTGCAAATTCATAAGAAAAACACCAAAGCAAATGTAACTAATTTAGTGGTTGCAGAGATAAAAGAAGAATAAACAAAAAGAACTTTACAATTTAAGAGATGAATTTATTTAAGAATCCTGGGTTGACAAACAAAAGACATGCTATCAATTATCATATCTTAAAATAACAATAACAATAAAATCATGCCAATGACCAAGAACGAATTGTTTTTTTTGTTTGCACTCCAAAGTTTGATCTTATTTTTACCGACGATGTTCCACCAACCCTTTCCCTCAATTGTCAATGAAAATAAAAATATGTATTAGGATTCGTATGTATTAGTATAATATAATTAAGAGTTTCATATGTTTTTAGAACATATTATTATTGTTTGGATATTATAATACAAGGTGGCGTCAGTCACATAAATCAATATTTACAACTCATAGTTCGCTTCATATATAAAGGTTATATAATTATATAGTATAAATATATATATTATAAATATATATATTAATAATATATCATAAATATATATATATATATATAGTATGGTTATTGTGAAAAGTCGCAAATGGTAAAAAGTATATGAAAGATTTCTAGCCATTGAATGTGAGGTATTAATGAGATTAAATTATGGTATTAATGACACATTTGACACATAACGAACTGTTAACAGACACACTCTAGCGATGTTGACACCACTATTACTACGCTATTAAATTGACACACGCTAATTTTTTAGCTAACAATTTGACACACATAATTCTTTAACTCACACACAATTTAATACAAACTTTCACATTGAATATTAATGACACATAAATGAATTCTCTACACTTTCTATCATTTTTACCCAAAATCACTTTCTATTTGAACCAAACTATATATATATATATATATATATATATATATATATATATATATATATATATATATATATATATATATATATATATGAATGAAGTGTAATATTGAAGAACTCATTTTAGGTGCAGAACTTTACAAACTATTCTAGACCAATCAGAATTTAATAAATTGTTTTTCCCCATATTATTTAAATTCAATTTATTATATAGGAAAATTTGGGTATTTTTTAAAGAATAAACAAAGTTTTATGTCTAATTTGAAACGTGCCCTATAATAAATGACTCCGATATAGTTTGTATTGATTGCATATCCAGATTTTAGATAAAACCTTAACACTTTTGAAACTCCGTAAAATAAATGATACCGTTTATTCTTTGATAATTAATGATATTGATTGTATTCTCATATTTATTTTGTATTGATTGTACTTCCTAAAATAAATGATGCGATTTATTCTCTCATAATAAATTATACAATATATTCTTTGATAATAAATGACACGATTTGCATACATGTTTTATAATAGTGAGTTCCATAAAGGGTGTTTTTTTAAGAAATATGTATGTTACTTTACTTGAGATACATGTATGTTTTTTTATGAAACATGTATGTTTTATCAAAAACATGTATGTTTTTTCATTTTGGAACATATTTGTTCTTTTTAATTATGAAACATGAATGACTTATAATGAGATAAACATGTATGTTTTATATGTAAAACATGTATGTTTTTTTTATTTTGGAACATATTTGTTCTTTTTTTTGTATAAATCTCCCATATTTTTTATAAATCTCCTTAAAATAAATGACATGATTTATTTGTATTGATTGTATAACCAGATTTAGATTAACACATTTGAACCTCCCTAAAATAAATGATATAATTTATTTTGAAACTCTCTGAAATAAATGATATTGATTGTTTCATTCTTTGGTAATAAATGGTATTGATTGTTTCATTTTGAAACTCCCTAAAATAGTTGATATTTATTGTTTCATTATTTGGGAAACAGTTACGATTACACTTTTTTAATTATGTTTAATACAATTAATAAACCGCTTATACTATAGAAATATCAGCCAAATTTTAATTTCAATTATGTACATAAATGCAATCATGCGTTATTGATCATTGATTAAATGATCCAAATGTCTAAATTGCTTTAAAATAGTTCTGTAAAGTTCTGCACATAAAATGAGTTCTCAATATAACGCACCCCTATATATATGTATATATATATATACATATATATATACATATATATATATATACATATATATATATATATATATATATATATATATATATATATACATATATATATATATATATGTATATATATGTATATATATATAAAATGCGTTCTCAATATAACGCACCCTTATGTATATATATATATATATATATATATATATATATATATATATATAAATAAAATAATATATATATATGTATATTTATATATATATGTATATATATATAAATTGTATAAAATATAATATATATAATATATATAATATGTTTATATATATATATATGTATAAATCTATATAATATATATATATTAAATATACTAGTACGCTTTGGATGATTGGTCGATTACATCATTACCCAATTGTTTTGGCTTACTTTGTTAACATTGAATTTTTAATTGAAGGTTTTCAATTTGTTAGGGTTTATCTTTTTTTTTTTAAATTATAATGTATTTATTTACCAACTATAGCAACCATATCATCTTACATTCTTACTGATGGACACGATTGGCTAACATCAGTTTTAGAAACCTCTGATTGGAATAATGGAACCGTATGTTCTAGTTGTTATGGAATAGGGAAATAAGAAATTAGATCCCATATTACTTGTCACATTTTCTTTTGATTTAGTTATCTTATCATATAAATTCATGCTCAGTAATCATATAGGTTTATTTATTATATAGTTAGTAGTTGCCAGTTTACTCTATACCTTTTGAATTTTACATCGAAAACGTTTATTACTTAATTGTGTACTAGAGTGATAGTATATGAAAGATTTATTTTTTGCATTGTTGTAGTTGAACCCTTAAGATTTAGAACTTGAGCTTGTCAAATAAATTTAAAGTACGATAGATTGATAATGAGTAATGACGCTTTAAAGATGTAATATAATGTCTTAGTTTTTTTACCTATTAGTTACTCATTCTTTATGAAAGTTACAGGTTGAGCAGTTATTTTTTGGCAACTTAGCAAAAATCTGAATATGCAAAGCGTTTGGAGAATAAGAAAGCCGGACAACTCACACAGTCTCAAAGTGGCACTATGGACAATTATGTCATAAAAATTCTTCATGTTTCTTCTTCAAATAATGAAGATGTTGGTGGTGGTGATAATAATGATGAATATGTTGATGAAGATGGTCTTAATAATACTAATGTTAACAATGAGGATGTTGATGATGTTAATAATAAGGATGTAGATGATGTTAAACTTGACTATAATGATGATGATGATGATGTTCCTATTGAGGAGACTGTTGTTGATTTACCAAAGTTTGGAAGGATGTTTATGTCGATAATATTAAATGTTGATATATTTGATCCAAGAAATTGGATAGTCTTAATTCTGACATGATTAAGCGTCTAGTAGAGCAAAGGGTCCGAAAAGAGATAAATCTATTGAGAAGGGTCTTAAAGATAAAACTTTTAGACGGTTTTGCTGCTTACTACACTAGAGTTTTACCAAACAATGAGAAGTGTGATAAAGAATGGCTCGTATATTCGAAAGAGCTAGACAAAGTTTTTTATTTTTGTTGTAAACTTCTTAAAAAAGACACTGCGAAAGGTCAGTTAGATAATGAAGGTTTTTTAGATTCGAAAAATCTTAGAAGTAGACTTAAAGAGCATAATACATTTGTTTGCTTGTGAAATCAAATCAGAAATTATCTTGGTCACATAATCTAAAATGAGAGATGACATGCATATACATTATCTTGGTCACATAATCTAAAATTAGTCAATACTATTGTTTTCTCGTGAAATCAAATCAGAAATTATTAAAAAAGTAAAGGAAGCAAAGTATTTCTCTATGATACTTGATTGTACCCCGATACAAGTCACCAAGAACAAATATCCTTGATATTGAGGTATGTAAATGCTTCTTCAACATGTGTTACCAAAGAACAATCATTTTTAGGATTTTTGAATGTTCATGAAACCACGAAGAAAAGACTTTTTGATGTTACACAAGATGAATTGAAGTGTAATTAAGGTTATGACAATGCATCAAATATGAAAAGAAAACATCAAGGAGTACAAAAGCAGTTTTTTGATATAAATTAAAGAGCGTTTTATACTCCATGTGGCTGTGATGCAGGCCCAAGTATTGAAGAACATGCCATTTTGTTTCTCGAGGCCCAAGATCGTGTAAAGAAATGCCCTTTTTTCAAAAAAGACATAACTTGGGCTCCGGGACTCCGTTTCAGGCCCATGACCAGCCGATTCGAAGCTTGGAGCAAGGAGAATGCCTTGGTAACCAAACATAGTTAGCTAACAGAAGTTTAGAGCCCTGAATCATCATATTTTAGGAGTTATTTACATTTTCGTGTTTTTTTGGGAATTTTTGACTTCAGTCTTAGCATAACTTTCGGCCCGTTTGTCTTTTGAGGCCCATTTCAGTTTTGTTTCTTTATTTAAGAACTGCATTGTAACCCTAGCAACTCAGTTCCAAAATATATGAAAAGTTTATTTTTGGCAGCTTTTGTCAAGAATTTTGCCTAACTAACGGTATTCCTTTGGAATCAACGATAATTAGAAGATTGATTATGGTATTCGTTAGAATCAACCATATTTAATTTGTTATCTCGTTTATTAGTCTACATCAGGTTGTCATAGTCTTAATCTTGCATATGTACATTGGCTAATACTGTGCTAAATTAGAGACTTTTTTGGAATAAATAATGCAATTACACAATATTGCCAATTCTTCCAAAAGTGGCAACTTATTGAAAGAGAATGTAAAAAAAATGGGATTAACTCTCAATTCATGTCCATCACTCGTTGGGAGAGTCATGTTAAAAGTGTGAAATGGATTCGGTTTTAGATTTCTGACACACAAGAGGCTTTGCTTCAAGTTGAAGAAAGTGACAATGATTCTCTAATTCAAAGTCAAGCAAAATCTTGCAACAAATGAACTTGGTGATTTTTGAGTTTTTAGTACAATAGGTTATTTTGGTTAGAGATCTATACTCGTAAAATTTGGTGAGCAAAATGTTACAATCCAATGATATGCTTATTAATATCGCTATTAAAGAAGTCAAATGATTGATATCTTTCTTTGAGGAGTTTTGAGAAATGGGACTATCTAAAGCCATTAATGATGCTAAAGAAATTGCCGTTGAAATGGATATTCATCTCGTGTTCATTCAAAAGCATGTATATATACGGAGAAAAATACAATTTTACTAGAATCGATTAATTCATGATGCTTCATTTTATGCGGATAGTCCCTTCAAGGTCCAATATTTTTTATAATTTTGTTTGTTGATCAGGAAAATGGTTATCTATTAAAACAAGATTTCGAACAATACAGATAGTATATAAATATATTAGGTGTCTGTGTTTCTTGTGATTAAATTGAATTCCTATGATGACTCAGAGTCTTAAGTTTTCTTGTAAGTCAACTCAATGTCAACAAGAGAACTTAATAGATTAGCATTGATACTATTGGAGAACGATTTTGTTAAGTAATTTTGATTATAAGAGAGATGGTGAAGAACTTGCTTCAAAAAATGGTAAAGAATTGCTCGATTCATACAATAAAAAGGTCTTTTTGTAATAGTATGTCTTGAGTATTTTAAAACTTTTTTAACGTCGATTAGTATATTTGAATATTTAAAGCTTTATTTTAGCATCGATGACATTCTTTTACTCACACAATGCCTTTTTTAGTTACTGCCAAGGGCACTCAAAATCCTCGGGACAACCTTGACTTCATCGTCACACACATATAGAGTTGAGATGGTCGTGTGTTTGGAAGACATAAGTTGGTGACAATGAGTTAGGTACATTGGAATTTTGTATTATTTAATTATTGTAGATGGTGAATGTAAAAAATAAGTAGAGGAGTAATTTAGACCGAGATAAAATGATATTGATGAAGAGACTATTTTTCTCTCATGTGCAAGTCACATGATAGGTTTTTACAGTCAAACTTAACTATTTGGTCACGGAACTGTGAATGTTAAGGATTTTGGATTTGGGGACTATCTAGGTCAGAAGAAAAAGTCGTAGAACTAAAGGAGAAAGTTAACGCAAACCACATGGACCATACATGTAATTTAATTTTTCTTTTAGATTAGTTTAATTAAGCATTTGTTTTGAAGTAAATTACACCATTCGTCCGATTGGTTTGAGATTATAAGGATCAAACATGTAAAAGAAAATATCAATGTAACATAGTTTGATCAAAAAGATCAAACATGCAAAACAAAAGATCAAGGACCGTGACAAAGATTTTGTACAAACTACAAGGATGAACGATGTAATATACAACGATAACATATCGACTCATCCGTTGAACATCTAATGTACAACGATAACATATCGACTCATCCATTGGACATCTAATGTACAACGACAACATATCGACTCATCCGTTGAACATCTAATGTACAACGATAACATATCGACTCATCCGTTGAACATCTAATGTACAACGATAACATATCGACTCATCCGTTGGACATCTAATGTACAACGCCAACAAATCGACCATCTGTTGAACATCAAAGTACAACTATATCATATCGAACTCATACCGTTGAGAACATCTAAAGGTACAGAACATAACCAAATATCGACTCATCCGTTGGACCATCTTATGTTACAACGACAATAATCGACTCTCCGTTAAACATACTAAATGTACAAACGAACAACATATCGACTCATCCGTTAAACATCTAATGTACAATGATAGCATATCGACTCATCCGTTTGAACTCTAATTTAACAACGAACAACAGATGACTCATGCCATTGAAGACATATTATACAACGACAACATATCGACTCATCCGTTGAACATCTAATGTACAACGATAGCATATCGACTCATCCGTTGAACATCTAATGTACAACGACAACATATCGACTCATCCGTTGAACATCTAATGTACAACGATAGCATATCGACTCATCCGTTGAACATCTAATGTACAACGATAGCATATCGACTCATCCGTTGAACATCTAATGTACAACGATAGTATATCGACTCATCCCACCTGATGAACATCTAATGAGTACAACGACAATATAATCCGACCTCAATCCGTTGAACATTAATGTACAAACGATCGCATATCACTCATCCGTTGAAAATTATCAAATGTACAACGATAGCATACGACTCAATATCCCCGTAACATCTAATGTACAACGACAACATATCGACTCACCCGTTAAACATCTAATGTACAACGATAGCATATCGACTCATCCGTTGAACATCTAATGTACAACGATAGCATATCGACTCATCCGTTGAACATCTAATGTACAACGATAACCATATCGACTCATCCGTTGAACATCTAATGTACAACACAACAGAATCGACTCATCGTTGAACATCTAATGTACAACGATAGCATATCGACTCATCCGTTGAACATCTAATGTACAACGATAGCATATCGACTCATCCGTTGAATATCTAATGTACAACGATAGCATATCGACTCATCCGTTGAACATCTAATGTACAACGACAACATATCGACTCATCCGTTAAACATCTAATGTACAACGATAGCATATCGACTCATCCGTTGAACATCTAATGTACAACGATAGCATATCGACTCATCCGTTGAACATCTAATGTACAACGATAGCATATCGACTCATCCGTTGAACATCTAATGTACAACGACAACATATCGACTCATCCGTTAAACATCTAATGTACAACGACAATATATCGACTCATGAAAAGCTTTCCCGGGCGACACGTCGCCCGGGAATAACTTATTAAAAATTATAAATCTTTCCCGGGCGACATGTCGCCCGGGAAAGTATTTATTAAAAATATTTTAAAAGTTTATTAAAAATATATAGTTTTTAATTATTTTAAAAGTGTATAATTTTTTTATTAAAAATCTTTCATTAAAAAAATATAAAAAAAATATTAAAAATTATACATCTTTTAATTTTTATAAAAGTTTCTCAGCCTCACATTTTAATTGAACTACAACATTTTAATTTTTATAAAAGTTTATAAAATATTTTAATTTTTATTAAAAATATTTTTATTTTTAATGAAAAGCTTTCCCGGGCGACACGTCGCCCGAGAATACCTTATTAAAAATTATAAATCTTTCCCGGGTGACATGTCGCCCGGGGAAGAATTTATTAAAGAATTATACATCTTTTAATTTTTATAAAAGTTTTTAATTTTTAATAAAGGCCCAATATTTTATATTTGCTAAAAAGGCCCTCCAAAATTTTCGTTGTCGCGCCAATTTGCGCTAAACGACAAAACTGGATGTTTCCCGGGCAACATGTCGCCCGGGAATGTCGCCTGGGAAATATCTGTCAACAAAAAGCAGATCTGTGTTTTCAGTTGTATAACACAAAAGATAAAACGTAAAAAAAACTTTTTTTTGGCGATTTTGCAGCAACACCACCACAAATCACCACCACAACCCACCACCTACTCTCACCACCACCCCCTCTCACCACCGCAGCTCATCACCACCACTCGACACCGACGACACGAGCACTATATTATAATTCTTCCTCTTCCTCCTCTAAACATAATTCTTTCCTTAACCCTCTAAATTATAATTCTACATCTTCTTTTTCTAAACCTCTAAACAAGTTTGATTTTTGGTGGTGGTGGATCTTCGAGCCGAGTTATTCAAGGTTTGGATTTTTGATTTTGTAGAAAAAGTTTGATAATTATAATAAATTATTATAATTGAACTTTGTTGATTTTTTTTTGGGCAGTGAGTCAGCCGAGACGAGCATAGCAGCCGAGTCGGCCGTGACAGCCTAGCCGAAAGTATGTTATAACTTTTTTTAATCCTTTTGGTATCCCCGGTGACATGTAATTGGGGAATGTTTATGGTGATGACACACGTAAAACATCCACCAATCACGCCTAATGCTGCTATATGTTATTAAATTTTATCCGAACCCTTTAGGAATTTTTTAGGATTTTAGTGATTAATTTCGGAAAATCCCCTTCTGATTTTAATCATCCTATAGAAAATACATCCGAAATTAATTTATTAGAAATTAATTTCGGAAAGTCCCCTGTTTGGGACTGCTTTTTGAACGTTTTGTCTCATTTAGGATATGAATGCATATAATTGGTTTACTATTTGAGATGATTTCGACAGTGTTTACTCCTTTACATCCTACGAATATGTCCTTTAAACACATATTTTAGGCAGTTGAGGGTAAATGGCTGCACAATTTTCTCTCAAATATAAATCGTTATATTTGGCATGTTAAGCATTTGATTGTGTGAGCATGCTTTTATTATTTTGTTCATAAATTTCTATATGTTATCCTAATGCTACCCTGTACATCCACCTTGATGGTCCCGGGTCACGGCGGTGACGGTGGAGGTGATGATCGTCCCCCTCCATATCAGGTACCCACCGGCTGTGGGGGTTGCTTAGGCAACCGAGGTAAGAATTTCTGGATTATTGTAATACAAGCATAAACTTGATTCTTGGAATTTGCTTGCCTTGAATTTTTATGACTTTGTCACTCACTTGATTTTGCAGGTAAGGGGCACACCGAAAGCCCAATTGGGTGGGCAGAGAGCGGACAGGCCCCCAGGAGACCCGGAACCTCGGGTTAAAGCCATCACGGATAAGAGTGGCCCCGTCCCAATCCGGTTTGAGGTTAACGACCGAGAGACCCTCATGCCTCTCGGTGACCATGCGGCTCATTGGGCCAACTACCTTTCGGCGCTCGTTAAGGATGGCCCTTACACTAACCCTACTTGCGCCAAATGTCACTTGATGGAAGGCGGGGGCGTTGGCAAAGATTGGGGTAAGTTATTTCATTATCCTTTTACGTTTGAATATTTCATTTAGCGTGTTCATCTATGTAATTAGTTTATATTTTAATCTCATTTGTTTTATTTATTTATATCATAATAAATAAATAAACAAATTTAGATAAAATATAATAAATTATAATCTCAAACTCAGTCTTGTTGTATGTGATTGCAGACGCCAGTTTTGACTTCTACCCCACCTAATCCGACAGCTGCCACAAAATCCTATGCGGGCATCCAGCACGAACCCTGCAAAAGAATCTACAATGGCAAGAAGGCAGCTCTCAAAAGAAAGATATGGGTTCCTGAAGAGACGGGACTTAGGACCTGGAGCGCCTTAGACGCGGACAGTCCCTCGTACATTTACTGAGGTAAATTGGGATGCTAGCATGCAATTTTGGAATGAATCCCCAAGAACCTTGCCCGGAGCCCAAAATAAACAAAACCAGGCAAAGAGCAAGGTCGTATGCCGACAGGGATCCCGGTCAATTGCCGCCCTCCGAGATATGCATGTAATAAACATTATAATTATTTTCCATATATATATATATATATATATATATATATATATATATATATATATATAACGCTTTGGTGTGTTGTGATTTGTCATTTTTAATTTGTTTCATCTTATATATGTGTGTATGTGCAAATGGAGAGAGAGTACCCGTCACTGATCCACACCTTCTTCTTGACACATACTGTTGGCGGCGTATTCTTGAACCCCGAGGACAAAGCTCTTTATGTAAGTTTTATTCCAAAACACGCACTTTAATGATTTGTCAAGAAATAATGTAGTGACCCGACTAATATATTAACTATCTTATGTTTTTGTGAGTACATAGGATGAGATGCTGAGGCTACAGGGTCTAGGCTCTAACACCCCCACGGGTGTGCCCTACTCTAAGATGAGATCAATGGCCCTTTTCGCAGGGGCAAGCAGCGGGGGCACATTCCCGGTGTTGGACGGGTTTTGCCATGACAGGGCACGGTCATTCCTCCCCCATCTCAAAGCACGCACTCCGCCTACCTTACTTTTCATTAAGTCTAAAATAGATCCGCCTACCTTACTTTTCTGTGAGTGGGAGTTAGTACTTTGTTGTGATGAATGACCACGGTTTTTATGTTTTTTAGGAGAGATTGTACACGTTCATTAGTATCTTGGATAGTTTCTTCATCTTTTTTTTCATGAGGGGAATTTCGGGTCATCACTACCTGAATTACAAGCCTTATTCTTTTGTCCATCCAATAGACCATAAATATTAAAAGGATCTTCTGAATGTGTTCCAACCTCTCCTGTTTTGCTACAGGTGACATCTTTATGAACAAAATCATTTTCATGCATGAAGCTCGATTCCGAAACTCTATCAACATCGCTCTCAGTTTTATCGTCTTTATTGGCAACATCATCTTCTTGCGATTCCTCATAAGAAGAAAGATCATCTTGGTCATCATCTTGGAAATTTGGAGACCAAGCATCCGATTCTTTAACGTGAATCCAATGAACTTTTCCTTGTACTATTATTTTCTACCTTTCATTGATAATCACATCCATTTTGGTTTTTAAACACAACTGTTTACATGACAAAGATTTTGAGTCAGAGTCTTCCCATTTCACAAACTCACCCCATAATGATGCAATCTTACAAAAAGTGTTAGGAGTCCATGCTTTGATAGGAAGACCCTCAATCGAAACCTAAACAATCCTTTCATCATTCACAAAAGAAAGTTCTTGAATAATATCAGAGAACCAAGAACCAATACCAGTGTGACTGAGAAATTTCTCTTTAGATGCAAGAGAATCTAATTCAAATAGAACCCACATCCCTCCAAGATATGAAAGCTTGACGTTTTGAAAACCTTCTTTAGAGAGAATACAAGGAAGGATGAGTGAATAGTAAAACATCCTTTTTGCTTTTGCCCATAAGAGACAATGCCAAAATCAACTCCTTATACAAGATTACACAAAAACAAAGAAGTTAGAATTTTCAGAGTACTAGGTGATTGATTTCCATGCTTAAGGACAGAAACAAAGGAACTTTTCGAATTCTCCATATTTGCCACTTTTGGAATTTAATTATTGGGTCCGCTACGCATGAAGGAATTAGGTTTTTGTGGCCTTTCAAATCTCGCATAGTTTGCGTGTAAATGATATCTTCCAATCCAAATCGTGTATAGGTTCGCCACCAAACGTTCTAAATTAATTACCTTAATAAAATGAACAAAGGCAAAGCGTTTACCTGCTTTAGATCTCTTAAATGGAATGAAAACATCTACAACCATGCCATAAGCGTTACACACCTTCCAAAGATCATGTGCGGTAGATTCTTCGGGAAATTGGTCACAAACACTGATTTAGAAATCTTTTGCGTTTGATTTTCATTCGAGTTGTGGAAATTCCGATCGCCCATGATTAAATATAGAACAAAAGAGAAAAAAATGAAAAAAAACCCTAAAACTAATCAAATCCTTATGTTCCCAAAGTAGAAGATTGCCTAACACGCTCGTTAACAGGGGTTATAACAATCACCGCACAAGGGACGTAATAGATTCAATGAATTTGGGGATTTCCATTGTGCTGTTTTTTAGGGTTTTGGGTGGGTTAAGGGTTTCAAGTGTGTTTTAGGGTTTCATCTATAACTTGTTACTATCACTAATTGTATAGCTTATATAAGCATAATACGATATGATAAGCACATAAGTCAGAAAATAAGCTTAAAGAAACACCCCCTTAAACGACATTTATCTATAACTTGTTACTATTACTAATTGTATAGCTTATAATCCAAACCCCATAAAAAAGTAGATAAATGTCTTGCTTAAAAAAGTATTGAACTTGATCCCATAAGATTAACGATTAGTTTAAGTAAGAAAATATAGAAATTTAAAATATAAAAGAAGAAATGTTTTTACTAGGGTTTAGAAAAACCGGTTTTGAGACCAGTTTTAGTCAATATGTCAAAGTCTTCTTCATGATCTCCATCGCCTATGGTGGGATAGCTAATTTTTTTATTATGTTTTGTTTAATATTTGTTTAAAGTTTAATGATTGAAATTTATTAGAGTGGGTTAAAGCACTTAATGTTTGCACATAACAAAATCACTAATGTATTTTAATTATTCGTCGTACTTATTATAATTACTTTTTCGCATAGTATTACACGGATAGACTAATGCGGTTATTATGTTAACTATCATCTCTAGTCATCTGACTTTTTTACTGAATATTTCTCACTCCCCCAAACCGTGTCACTCGAGATCCCTGAACAAAATGGCCCGTTAAAGCAAATTCATTGTGCCTTGCACATAAAGGTATTATTATCCTTTTCACCTTTGACACTTTCTTAACACACATAAACAATATATTAAGTATCACTTCTCTCTCTCACTAAACCCGCCAACCACCATAACCAAACTTGTAACCACCAGTGTTTTATTTTAAGGGTTATGTATTTAAAACCGTCCAATTATTAAAGTTTTTACTTTTAAATCACTCAATTATTTAAAGTAATATGTGGGCCACCTAAATAACCGTTTGTTTTCGTTCATACCAAAACAATTTCAATATTTTGCCAAAAATTTGGTACACTTTCAAGAATAAAGTTAACTTTATCATATCAAAACAATAAATTTAAGAATAAAAAAAAACATAAAAACATTATGCTATAATTTCAAAAATCTTTCGACTATATAAAGTTGCACTTAGATAATGACTAAAGATGATATTATACATTTTAGTAGTTATTTGTGGCTATCTAAATAACCGTCTATTTTTGTTTTTATGAGTCGTGAAATGTCATAGTCACAACAACTTCATCAACACACACATAGAGAGTTGAGATGGTCGTGTATGTGAAAGACATCCTTTGGTGACATGGTGAGATACCTGGAATTTGTTTATTTAATCATTGTAGATGGCGAAGGTAAGAAAGAACTATCAAGGAGTAAGTTAGATTGATTGAAAGAGATATGGATGAAGAGACTATTTTTCCCTCATGTGCAAGTCACATGATAGATTTTAACGGTCATACTTAACATCAATTTAGTCAAGGGAATGTGAGTCTTAAAGGTTACGGATTTGGAGACAATCTGGGTTAGAAAAAAAGTAAAAGAACTAAAGGTTAAAGTTAACGCAAACCACATGGGCCATCCGTGTAACTTACTTTTCTTTTTTGATTATTTTAGTTAAGCATATATTTTAGAGTAAATTACATTGTTCGTCCTTGCGGTTTGAGATTATAAGGATCAAACATGCAAAAGAATATTTTGATTATAAGGATAAAAACAAGCAAAAGAAAAGACAAACATTTTGCATAAACTACATGGATGGCCAATATAATTTACTCTATATATTTTTTATTGACAAAAACAATCTTTAATATCTATTTTAATTTGAGTAGATTGCAAGAATCATGTTCTGGTCTAGCCAAATTGCAATATTGATCCTCACTGTTTCGAATGTGCAAGCATAGTTCCCGTGAGGTTCAATTTAACATTTAGTCCTTGCCCGAACTAAAACGACTAAATTACCCTTGTCGTCATCGTTTTTTATTTTCAGCTAAACTTTGACTTTTCTCTTAGTAATGATATATCCGTTTATGTTTCCAAATTGTGCCAGCATTATTATAAAAATTAAAAAAATCAAACAAACACAATCTTTATATTCATATCATTTACACAACAAATTCCATTCATCACTGTAGAACCCAAACTAAATATTATTTTCAAACACATAAATACACATACAAACAAAACTAAACTAACAAATGGCCCTACAATAAACAAACAACACAAAAAAGCTTCAGAACAACACATCACATGTAACATATATATTATTTTAATTCATAGGATACTGAGATGAAAAAGGGGGGGTTTTTTAAATAAATAAAAAAGTAAAAAGTTCATGTAAAAATTCAGTGGGAAGAAGACAAGGGCAATTTAGCCATTTTGGTTTGGTGAGTGGCTAAAAGGGCAGTCAAAAGTTCCTCACGAGGATTGTGCCTGCACTTTCTAAACATTAGGGATTAAACATGCAATTTATTCAAACCATAAGGATGATTTTTTCAATTTACTCTTTTTATCTTAATTCAATAGTCTTTTTTCGAAGCTTATTGTTTTCTACTTTTAATAGTGAGAAACATAGATGGTGAGTATGAGTTTTGCTCATGACCTAAAATCATTACTTAAATGACTTTAAGATCCTCAAATTATTAAGTAAATACAGCTTTTAGTTTAATGATAAATATTTATTCGGAACCCATTTTTAGCAAAAAAAAAGAAAAGAAAAAGAAAAAGAAAGCCCTTATTTTATTCGGATTCGAGGAAGTTTTCAGGGGAGTAGTAAATTTATTTATGTTTGTTATGTATTGTATACTTTTGTCAAAAAAACTAATTCCTATTAAGTAAATATGGTCATTTGTGTTACATATGATTCACGTTTTATTATAAAAGATATCTTTATTTTAACTTAAATAAGTAAAAAAATATTATTTAAATTCGCATATTGCTTCTCTTTTGTTATTTTATTTTGTAGGTATTTTTAGATAATTATGGAGGAAAAGATTATATTACTGAAGGTAAAAAAATTATTATGTTGATATAAAACAGTTCCCGGTGCAACACACATGTATAATGCTATTTATTTCGTATTTAGTGAATGTTGGAGAGTACAATTTTATAGTTTAATAGTGTAATCGTATTTCGATAAAAGGTTAAATTATGTGATATAAAGCTAGTTTCAAATGTTGGAGGTAATTCAGGAAATGATGATTGTAATAAAGGATGAATTAAACCATTGATGGCATTTGTAAGTTACTACTTTTGCCTATATAAACCACCCTTACGAACTCCATAAACCATAAAATACACATTAAGGGAAATTTTGTATTTGTAATCTACTAATTTAAAGATAAAAGATGGCTAAGTCTAACTACTCTTACTTGTTGTTCCTCATCATCGTTATCGCATGTTTTTAATGATTTTTCTGTTAGAATAAATAATGTTACCAACATTTTTATTTGTTTTACAGTTGAAGTTTCCATGGTCTATGCGCAGCCGTACAGATTCAAAGAGGTGTTGAACCTGAATTCTTGTGACCTTTATGAGTGTGGTAGAGATTGTTATGTAAAACATAATGGCAATGGACATTGCCAAGAGTCTCATGGTGCTGCATGGAAATACTCTTGTGTTTGTGTTTTCAATTGTTCTTCGTGATACATCGAATGATACATCTTATCTGAGTTTTTTCACATTTTGGAGTTAGATATATTTCTTAAGCTAATGTGTAAGATGGTATCGATCATTTTTTAATAATATTGACGAGCTTTTTTGCTATCCGCTGACTTGATATATTTACGCGTCTGTTAAATAGTAGCGCATATAGTTTTTGTTACATTATCTCTTGGTAATACATCTGATTTCTATTATGACACTCATTGGGTAAAAAGTTAATCAAGTGTAAAAATACTATTATAAAAAATACTTCATAATCACATAACTAGTCACCAATGTGTATTTTAATAGTTTTTTGCCGAACAAATTGACAAAGAGGTTCATCACTTGAAACAAGCAATTAGTTGAAATTTTCAAAGTTAGTACTCCCTCCGTCCCATAATAATTATGCTTTTTTGATTTTTTGAAGTTTTTTTTCAACTTTAATCTTAGATATTTTTTTTTGTGTTATATAATATTTGATTCAAAATATTTGAATAAGTTGGTTTTTAATTGCATTTTCATTTGTATAATTTTCATCAAGTATTTTATAATACAAACAAAAATATATAAGATCAAAGTTGAATTTTTTTTTCAAAAAAGTCAAAAGATGACAATTACTTTGGGACGGAGTGAGTAATTATTACTATATATATTAGGAGTCGTGTTAAACATCTTCGCTTCAACGACGGGCCAAGGCTTAGCCCAAAAAATCAGCCCAACCCAAAAGAGAAAAGTATACCCCCCCAAAAATATGCAACAAATTGCGAAAACTACCCTTAACATTTTACTATATACGATTTTTTACATAACAAATTTATTTACCAAATATCAAAAATACTGTAACTTTTTTCTTTTAAAAAAAATATAAAACCGACGAAAACGCCTTTGGGTTATTAACAAAACGAGCGAAATATAAATACTCCTGACATGCGTACAATTTTATAAAAAATGTTGAAGTTTAACAAATAAAAACTTTCAAAATGCATCCTTAACCTACCAAATAACTTCAAATTTATCCTAAAGTTTGTTTTGAAACTAAAGGGGTTAAACACGTACAGTTCTATGAAAGTTTAACAAATTGCTATCGAGTTTTTTCACTCAAACATTAGTACCCAAAAATCTTAAACAACATAAAAGAAAACATACATAACACAAAATGCATACCACCACCAAAGGATCGAAAAACGTCATCAAGAAATCACATCTAATTATTTAAAAGTAAAATCTCCATATTTATTAAACATTGATATATATTCACATATAGCTTTACTTTAATTTTAGAACTTGTGTAAAAGGGAAGTTTTTTTTTTTTTTTTTTGTGGGCGTGAAATGTCACAGTCATCACAACTTCATCTAGGGCTGGAGATAGACAAGGGCAACATGGGCCATAGGGGCCTCATATTTTGGAGAGGCACCAATTTTTTCAAAATCCATATTAAAGTGTTTTGTTAGGTCCGGGTTGGTCTGTTTTGGTTTGCTTAATATCGTGTCATTACAGTTTCAAATTTTTTAACCAGACAGGCGGGTTTGGTTCATAAAACTTTCGCTATAAAGTGCACAAATATATACTTGTAACGGTACATTTAATGATAATCTCTTACTTGTAGGGTTCAGTGTCGGTTTCGTCATTAAAATCCCTAAGTTTCGGTATAATTGAAATCCCACAGCATCAGCTCGTTGTTCTAGTGACTTAGACCGTTTTTCCGCATCAGCCTTTAGGTTCAAGAGTTAAGTCTGATGTTTCATTGCAACATTTTGATGTCCCAAAACATTAGCCCGTCGTTTCAAAACATCAAACCTTTTGTTTGATGATTAAAAAATCCATCCCGATTCATAATCCATATATGCATAAATACCAGACTGGCTGTATGGAAAGCATCTAGTAGATGCGGTGGGTTCGGTTCATAAAACTCTTTTTGAGACAATATCTGTCGTTTAGTTCTAATGGTTGTTGTGTTTGTGTAAACACATTGGATTGACCCGTTTACCAATCTAAGTTGACAGATCAACCCGTTTAACACACCCCTCTTTTACACTATTTAACTTTTCAACTATAAAACTATTTAAACTTTTTTAAAGCTTAAATGGGTTGACAGGACGGCCTGTTACTGACAATGGAAATTGAGAACTTAAGAAACTAATTAACTAAAAGTAGAAAGAAATCAGAATGATTTCTTGATTATAATTAATTTTATGGTATGATGTTTGGTTGGCTGAGAAAATATTTAACAAATGGTGATTTGTACATGACAATTTGACGTCATACACATAGAGTAAATTAAATGTTAAGCGTTCTTCCAATGCATCACCACCTTATTCCAATTCATCAGCCTTCTGTTTTAAACCATCCTGCATTTACAATTCATCACGCTGTCACAATTTGTCAACTCGATGTCCCAATTCCTCAGCCCATTGTTTTAATTCCTCAAGTTGTTATGTTACATCCTTCCAAAATGCGGCTGATACGAATAGTACCACATCAGCGAATGTTGAAGTTTTTTTTCATAATGCTTCTTGAACTGGCTGTCAACCACTATCAGACCCAAGAATCTAAAAATGGAAATTTTTGATCTTACAAATTAAATGAGCAAGTGACCAAGTAAACTTTACAAATAATAGAATATGGGAAGAACATTTCAGGACACATACATATTGTAAGCTTGAAGGTAATGCACGAAGGTTGCCTTGTTTCTCGCTATGCAGAAGTTGAACAATTTTAAGAATCAATCGAGTTTATATATAGTTACATTTCTCTTTACTTGTTCTTTTTTAGAAGATCAAAAACCTTTTCACAAATATACTTTTGCTGAATGTTTGCACGATGTTATTGAAGTTTATCCGGATGAATGCATAGAGTGGCTTTCCTGTAAGCCTTCTTTACGGCAGCAGTCGTAATAAAACATAAACTGTTGCTATCATGAGCCTTTATCTCGGTGAGATCTTTAAGTTCCACGCCCTTGGATCATACACATGTACCAGATGCTTAGAGTAATCAACCCCTGTTAACAAAATGAAAGAAAAAACATTTACTAAACGTAAATTTAAATCTATTAAGGAAAATACTTTGGTCCTCCACGTATTTCTGT
>BQNB010068362.1:0-33866 GCA_026074375.1 Tanacetum coccineum | reverse complement strand
AAACACTTGAATCTGTACCTAAACTAGTTGTAAATGAACCCAAAGCTGTTAGTGAACCTAAAGTTTGGTTTGATGCTCCTATCATTGAGGAGTATGAGTCAAACAATGATGATGAATATGTGTTTAAAGCTCCAGTTGAATAGGAAAAACCTAGCTATGCTTTTATTAATACTATTAAGCATGTAAAAACTCTTTGGCAAACTCTTAAAGAACAAGACACATGTAGTCAGAATCCTAAAGTTGACAAAAAAGACTGGAATGGTTTACTGTCTAAAAGACTGGGTTTGGGATATGGTTTCACCAGAAAGGCATGCTTTGTATGTGGTAGTTTTGGCCATCTTATTAGAGATTGTGATTTCCATGAGAAAAGAATGACTAAACAGGTTGAATTGAACAAACAAAAGGGTAAGGGTATTAGTCAAGGGGAGAATAGACTTGTATGGAACAATGTGAAAAGATTGAATCACCAAAACAAGTTTGTTCCAATAGCAGTACTAACTAAAACTGGTAGATTTCCAATTAATGCTGCTAGACAAAAAATTTCTAGTCAAACAGCATCAACTAGTACTGCTAGGAAAGTTAATACTGCTAGACCCATTGAAATCGGACCAAGAAATAACTTTTGCAAGTCTCATTCACCTATAAGAAGGCCATTTAATAGAACAACAGCACCAAAAGCAAATTTTACATATCATAAAGTAAATACTGCTAGGGACAAAATAGTTAGTGTTGTTAGGGTAATAGGGAAACTGCTGTTAAGGCCTCAGCAGGTTGCAATTGGAGATCCAAAATAAATTACAGGAATAAAGTCTCTAAATACAATAGTGGATCAAACTCTAGTAAAAGTGTTGATATTAAAGATCCACTAGGCAGACCCAAGTCAGCAATGGCTTGGGTCCCTAAGAGAAACTAATTTCTCTTTTTTAATGTGCAAGATGATCCATAACAAACTTTAAAGAGAAAAGGCATTGTTGATAGTGGATGTTCTAGGCACATGACTGGGAACAAAGCCTACCTTGTTGAATATCAAGATTTTAATGGTGGGCCTGTTGCTTTTGGAGGTAGTAAAGGTCAAATAACTGGTTAAGGTATAATAAGAACTAGAAAGTTAGATTTTGAGGATGTGTATTTTGTGAAAGAACTAAAGCAATTTAATCTCTTTTCTGTGTCACAAATGTGTGACAAGAGGAACAAAGTTAATTTCATAGACACTGAATGTCTTGTGTTGTCTCCTGACTTTAAGTTGCCTGATGAAAATCAAGTATTACTTAGAGTCCCAAGACAAAACAATATGTATAGTTTCAACCTAGAGAACATTGTTCCTACTAGAGGTTTAGCTTGTTTGGTTGCAAAGGCCACATTTGATGAATCTAACAAATGGCATAGGAGGTTGGGTCATGTTAACTTTAAAAACTTAAAAAAACTTGTGAAGGGAGACCCTGTAAGAGGTTTACCTTCCAATATTTTTCAAAATGACCACACATGTGTTGCTTGTCAGAAAGGAAAGCAACACAAGGCCTCCTGTAATGCTAAAGTAGTGAGCTCTATTAGTCAGCCCTTATAACTTTTACATATGGATTTATTTGGACCCACATCTGTAAGGAGCATAAACCATAAGACTTATTGCCTTGTTATCACTAATGATTTTAGCAGTTTACTTCGGTGTTCTTTTTAAGAACTAAGGATGAAAGAAGTGGAATCCTTAAGGACTTTGTAAGACAAATTGAGAACCAGTTAAATCAAAGGTTATAACTATTAGATGTGATAATGGTACAGAATTCAAGAACATGGAAATTATTAAATTCTATGGGTTAAAAGGGATCAAGAGGGAATACAGTAATGCCAAAACTCCACAACAAAATGGAGTTACTGTAAGGAAGAACAGGACCCTAATTAAGGCTGCTAGAACTATGCTAGTAGATTCATTTTTACCTAACACTTTTTGGGCTAAAGCAGTTAGTACTGCTTGTTAATGTCATTAATATGGTATTAGTGACCAAGCCTCAAAACAAGACACCTTATGAACTTATAACTGGTAAATTACCAATCATAATCTATATAAGACCTTTTGGGTGCCATGTGACCATCTTGAATACCATTGACCATCTGGGCAAGTTTGAAGAAAAGTTTGATGAAGGGTTTTTAGTAGGGTATTCTCTAAATAGCAAGGCTTTTAGGGTATACAATTTAGAAACCAAGAGAGTTGAAGAAAACCTGCATATAAATTTTCTAGAGAATAAACCTAATGTTGCAGGCAAAGGACCTACTTGGCTGTTTGATCTTGTTTATTTAACTGATTCAATGAATTGTCAGCCTATTAGATCAGAGAATCAAGCTAACAAAACTGCAGGTCCAAAAAAAGCTAATAATAGTATAGGTGCACAAGATAATATTGATGCAGGAAATTCTAAAATGGAAGCTAAATCTGCTCAAGAATACTTTGTACTGCCATTATGGTCTTCTTATACTTCTACAATCAAGAGCTCAGAAGCAAATTATGGAGTTGAGAAGCCTAATGGGGATACTGGTTTCAAGACAAATTAGGAGCCAATTGATCATGAAGATCAAGCCTTTTTGGAGGAGCTTGAAAGGCTTAAAAGATAAGAAAAGAAGGCTAATGTTGCAGCTGAAACTCTTAGAAAGAAGTTTGCTCAAGGTACTGAGGAATTGCTTCTTCAAGCAGGAGCTGCTAGAGCTAGCGGTACTAACTATGTTAATACTGGTGATGGTGGGCCATCTTATCCTGATCTATCCAACTATGCTAATCAAGAAGATTCTCAGATTCCCGGTCTTGAGGATATCTATGACGTCCCAAGTGATGGGATCTTTACAAGTGCATCTTATGATGATGAGGGTGCAGTGGCTGACTTCACAAATTTGGAATCTACAGTGAATGTTAGTCCTATCCCCAATCTAGGATACACTCTATTAATCCTACAACTCAAATTCTTAGAGATCCATACTCAGTAATTCAAAAAAGGAGCAAAGTGAACAAAAGTTGACAAGGAGCAAAGTACACAAAAGTTCTAGAGCCCAAGCTTTTGTAAGTTATATTTAAAAGCAGAGAAGAAATAATCACAAGGATTTCCAGCATTGTTTATTTGCTTGCTTCCTATCTCAAATTGAAACCAAGAAGATATCTGAAGCCCTTGAAGATGAAAGTTGGGTTGATGCTATGCAGGAAGAACTATTGCAATTCAAGATTCAAAAGGTATGGATTCTTGTAGATTTTCCTTATGAGAATAAGGCAATTGGAACTAAATGGGTCTACAGGAATAAGAAGGATGAAAGAGGTGTTGTGGTTAGAAATAAGGCAAGGTTGGTTGCCCAGGGACATAGACAAGAGGAAGGGATAGACTATGATGAGGTTTTTGCTCCTGTGGCTAGGATTGAAGCCATTAGGATCTTTTTGGCCTTTGCTTCTTATATGGGATTCATAGTTTATCAGATGGATGTGAAAAGTGCCTTCTTGTATGGAAAAATTGATGAAGAGTTATATGTGTCTCAACCTCTAGGCTTTATAGATCCTAAGTTCCCAAAGAAGGTCTACAAGGTTGTAAAGGCTTTGTATGGTTTACACCAAGCTCCCAAAGCTTGGTATGCTACTTTATCTACTTTCTTGGTGAAAAGTGGATACAGAAGAGGAACCATAGACAAGACTCTATTTATAAAGAAGGACAAGAATGATATCATGTTGGTGCAAGTTTATGTAGATGATATTATTTTTGGTTCTACAAGGAAGTCTTGGTGTGATGAATTTGAGGCATTGATGAAGAGCATATTCCAGATGAGTTCCATGGGTGAACTCATCTTCTTTCTTGGATTACAGGTCAAACAGAAAGAAGATGAAATTTTCATAAGTCAGGATAAATATGTTGTCGAGATCCTGAAGAAGTTTGATTTTATGAGTGTAAAGATTGCTAGAGTACTCCATAATTGAGGACAGGGAGACTTTGGTCAAGGGATATGAAGAAGCTGCTGATGTGGATGTACATCTTTTATAGATACATGATAGGTTCTTTAATGTACTTTGCTGCTTCTAGACTGATATTATGTTTGAGGTTGTGCTTTTTCTAGGTTTCATGGTCACTCCAAAGATTCACATCTATTGGCTCTTTAATGAACTTGACTGCTTCTAGTCCTGATATTATGTTTGTAGTCTGTGTTTGTTCTATGTTTCAGATAAATCCGAAGACCTCACATCTTCATGCTGTGAAGATGATCTTTAGGTACCTCAAAGGCAAACCTAAACTGGGCCTTTAGTACCCTAGAGTGTCATCATTTAACCTGGAAGCCTATTCTGACAGTGATTATGCTAGAGCAAATCTAGATAGGAAATCCACAACAGGAGGTTGTTAATTTCTTGGCAAGAGACTTATCTTATGGCAGTGTAAGAAGCAAACAATTATGGCTACTTCTACTATAGAGGTAGAGTATGTTGTTACTACAAACTGTTGTAGGCAAATATTGTGGATTCAGAATCAAATGTTAGACTATGGGTTCAATTTTATGAACACAAACATCTACATTGATAATGAAAGCACAATCTGCATTGAAAAGAATCTAGTGTTTCACTGATGATAATGTGGCTGATCTTTTAACTAAAGCTTTTGATGTTAGCAGGTTTAATTTCTTAATTATTAACAATGGAATGCTCAATCTATAGCTGCATTAGTTTAGGGGAGGCAAGATGGCAAGTTAATTTGTTATACAGTTTGTAAGATGATTCTTAGTTAGCAGATGGATTTTAGATGATGTCATGATATTTTGGGGTTAATTATGTTCTTTGGAATGAAGATTGAGGACTACAAATGGTACTTAGGTGATAGTGCTGCTAGTTTTGGTTAATACTGGTAGGCAAAAAGTTAGTACTGCCAGGCCAAAACTTAGTACTGCCAGGCAAAAGTTAGTACCACTAAGTTACAGTTAAAAACAGGGGAGATAGGGGTGCAAAATATAAGATTACGGTTTCTTCGCCAATGGGTTTGTTTAAAGCCTATATAAACCATTCTCAAACACACAATTTACTTACCTAATCTCTCTCCCACGCTCTTAAATCACAAACCCTAATCCCTCTAATCACCGACAATCATCTGTTACACCTCAATGGCTGCTCTCGAATCTTGCCCTAAGCATAATATGGTTGCTTGTTTGGAGAAAACTGACTGGAATGCTCAATTCCATGAGATAGTGGACTTTCTTACAAGAAGCTTGATTTACTACTCTCTCACTGTAAGTCCTACTGTCTCTAATTCCCTTATTGAACAGTTTTGGAACACTGCTACTTCCAAAACAGTCAATAATGTTAGTTACATTAAAGCCAAAGTTGCTGGCAAGGCTGTATCAATTTCTGAAGCATCAATTAGAAGAGATCTTATATTTAATGATGTGGATGGAATTGGTTGTCTCACAAATCCAGAGATTTATGAAAACCTTCAATTGATGGGGTATGAGGGAGATCTTACAATTCTTACTTTTCAAAAAGCTCTCTTCTCCCCACAATGGAAGTACCTAATTCATACCCTTATTCACTGTCTTAGTTCCAAAAGTACTTCTTGGGATCAATTTCCCACAAATATTGCATCTGCAATGATTTGCTTAGCCACAGATAGAAAATTTAATTTTTCTAAAATGATTTTTAAGGGTATGATTAGGAACTTGGATGCTAAGAAGAAATTCTTAATGTATCCAAGATTTGTTCAAGTATTTTTGAATAACCAACTTTCAAACCTACCTTGTCTTTGGATAACCTTCCAATACCAGTCCTTACCAAAAAAGGTTTTCACTAATATGACAAAGCAAGGACTACACTTTTCAGGCCATGTTACACCATTGTTTCCTAATATGTTGACTCAAGCAGTAGTAGATAAGGGTAAAGGTTCAAGAACACACACTGAACTTGTATGATGAAGTTCAAGCAAGAACAGATGTTGATCATGAACTAGAAGTCAGATGGACTCATGATGAACAGGAGAAGTACACTGTGGATGAAAGAGCAAAGCTATTAACATAATACTTTGAAAGGAAAAAGAAACAACTAGCAGAAGAAAGAGCTGCTGCTATCAGGAACAAACCTCCAATAAGAACTCAACTGAGAAGTCTAATGATGACCTATCTTAAACATACAGGTCGATTTAAACACAGTCAGTTGAACAAAAGAACTCTTGAAAAGATTCAGGCCCTATACATCAAGGAACAAGAAAGAGCTGCAGAATTTATGCCTATTGGGTCTAAGGAGGATGAAAGATTGATTTAAAAGATGAATAAGAAGGCAATTGGGATCAACAATGAGGAGAAAATTCTTGAAGAACTTGACAGTACTAAGATCAGAAGTATGAACAAGAAAGTTGTAGGTGAAAGCAGTGATAAAGGTGTGGAAAATACAAAAAAGATAAAAGCGAGATCAAGGATGAAGAGGATGTCTAAAAGGCAAAAGACAGATGCTGATCTTGATGAGGAAGGACAACTAAAAGCTTTTTTGAATATATTTCCTAATGAAGAAGGAGAAGTTAATTATGAAGTTCTTGACAAGAGGTATCCAATTATTGACTGAGAGTCTAAATTTTATCATACTGATAGATATGGAAAACCTCATGACTATTACAGAGTTTTTAGAGCTGATGGAAGTTTAAGATATATCAAGACTTTTACTAAAATGGTTTCAAGGTATGATAGGTTGCATTTCATGGAGTTACATAGTCTAGTGATGCAGAGATTTGAAACAACAACTCTAGAAGGAATTGATCTAGTTCTTTGGGGGTGATTTAAGGACTATGTTTGAGGAAAATGCAAATGATGATCTTTGGAAGCATCAAGAGGAATGGATTCTTAAGAGTTGACATTTCTATGAAAACTGTGGAGTTCATACCTTGATGCTAGAAGATAGTACTGAGTTTTACATGCTAGCAGAAAGAAGGTATCCACTTACAAAGGAAACTCTTGAGAGGATGTTGGCTTTGAGATTGATATCTGAACCTGAAAGTGAAACTGTTTTTTATTTGCTTAGATTTATTCAGAAGCAGATAGATGAATTATGAAGTGTTTTGGGAATCGGGAAGGTAAGATGGATATGAGAAAGTTCTTTAAGTGTTGGTTTCATAATCACACAACAAATGGTCCTCAGTTCACCATGTCTAACAGACATCAAGAACTAGCTAGTCCAAAGCAAACGGCTTCTGGTAAAGACTTCTTAAATCCGTTCATGGCTGATAGTTTGCCAAAAACTATATGGTTTTCAACTTACCATGCTTCACAATAAAGAGTTGGCTAGTCCAAAGCAAACGGCTCATGGTAAAGACTTCTCAAATTCGTTAATAGTTGATAGTTTACTCAAAACTATATGGTTACTAATGCACCATGTTATTGCAATGAAGCATTGGCTATTCCAGAGCAAACGGCTACTAGTAAAGAAACATCAAATCTGTGTATGGCTGGTAGTTTGCCAAAAACTACATAGCTAACTTAGTTGGTGTTATTGTGTTGCTGAGTTTGCTGAGATGTTGTAAAGATGACAAAGACTGGAAGCTAATGAATGTTTAAGATTACAAAGTCATAAAAGAGTTCAAGTTCATCAAAGAGCAGTTTAAAGAATTGCTATATGTTTGGATACATCCTCTTGGTGTAAAAGAAGCTTAAACTGAAGAAACATGAAGGCTCACAAGTGAACATCATGTTTAGGGGAGGATTGTTAGGAATTATGTTTTTTTGACTTAGTACTGTGAGTGTTAGATAGTTAGTACTGCCAGTACAACTGTTAGTACTGGTAGTAGAGTTAGTACTGTTAGTAGTAAGTTAGTACTGCTAGCATGTATTAGTTAGTACTGTTAGGAGATATGCATGAGATAAAATAGGAATAGATATGTGTTATCTCTTCACATGTTTTGTAAGCCCATTAGGGTTTCCTTGGTGTATAAAAGGAACCCTATGACACTAGTTAGAAATATTAAGTTTCACTAGTATTCATAGTTAGTATTCTGTAATCTAATAGATTAATAGTAATCAAAGTTATGTTTTATTTATTGTTATTCTTAGCAGTATAATTAGTTTCTACATAACTTATATTGTTCATAGTCATTTTTTCTCTTGTAGTTAATTTGGATCTATCCAGATTGGCTACCACCCTTAACAGGCTAGAAAGATCCATTCAGATTGGGATCAACACTGTCAGGCTCAAGACATTCTCTAGATACGGCTACACATACTTAAAAGAGATTGTTCTACGCATAGCTGATTACAAAGAATACAAGATCTCGAAAGCCGACTTCAAAAATTTATGTCCGAATGATTTTGAAGACCTGTACGTGCCTTATCTTCAAGGCAAGCTCAACCACTTATCTGTAGCAAACAAAGTTTCCCTATTTAACGCAGTCTATCTATGGATTAGGAACATCTTCATCAGACACCGTGTGGAAGACTTGTAACTCGGTATTGAGAGTTATCAAACAAAACTCAACCTTACACAACCGAGCTAGGATGCATCTGATTTTCAATTCAAAGAAGATTACACCACAGTCCACAAGCCGAGGGCGGTAATCTACAAAGACAGAAATAATCAGAAGAAGACGATGCGGGAGACTGAGGTGTACAAGTTCAGTGATGGCGCGTTGACAAGAATTCTAGAAAAGCTGGATCATATGGTCAAAGAATTTAGGTTATTCAAGCTTAATCCGGGCATGGAACATAGGATTTGGTCTAAGGATGATAAAAGGGGGAGTAAAGAGTTTATAGAGGTGATTAAGAGAAGGCTCAAGATTAGATAAATCTTCAGGAATCTTGAAAGATTTGTTAGTGGACGAGTGAGAGATATTGACTACAGACTCATCTAAAGAACAGAATGATTTCATCATTCCGGTACTCAGGTCAATATTATCTTAGATTGTATAATATCTTACACATTATTGAGTAGTGTATCTTTAGGTGTTATGTGTCATTGTATAAATATTTCATGAGTTTTTTGTTAAACTCAAAAAATTTCAATTTTTTTAAACCTGACACTAACACATACCCACGTAGTTTGAGGGGGAGCATTAATATATTCCCAGATTGGCTTGTCAATAATCAGCATATTTTCTCCCATTTTTTAAACATATTTGAATCATTTGATATCCAAAATATCAAAGGGTTTGAATGTGATTAAAATATAAAAACTTATAAAATATGATTTTATAGACTCATGTTTATACTCCATCCTCCATGTGCTAAACATTTTTGAATATCAATGCACATGTTAAAGGGGAGCATTTTTGAAAAGCTAAAACATTCGAGATACAAAATGCTTAGATATTTATATTACAAGTACTTTGATTAAGTTTTTTAAATGGTTTTATGGCAAGGAGAATAGTACCAAAAGACTAACCATGAATTTAATTTTATCGTAGTTATAAGGATGGTATGGTTAGGTATTAGTTCCATCTTCATCCGTGCTATGCAACCAAATCAGATTGTTACTTGAATAGTGGAACAAACACCTTTCTCAGCTTGTTTGCATAGCAACATCTTTTCTTTGTGATACGTAAAGTCTTTAACCCTTTTTGGCTTTCTGCATTCCTTAGCAAAATGACAAAATTCCTTGCAGTTGAAACATTGTATCCCAGACTGCTTCACTACCGGACTGCCTACAGTTTCCTAGCCTAAAACAGTCAATTATCCTCTGTTTCCCAAAAAACTGTCAGTCTGATGTACATTCGTGTATCTTGAAGTAGTATCCAACATTCTTTTTCTGGTATTTGAGAAGTTCTGAGGTTGTTGTTGGTAGGTTTTTGTAGAGCTTCTTGAAATACTTTGCATGTCTGCCAAATTTTTCTGCATTTCTTATCTTCTGAGCTTTTTGGATCACTGTCTTCTTCAGAAAGTGACTCAGATGGAGGTTGTGACTTGGTTTGCTATCTCTTTATCTTGTTTAGTAGTTGCATTGAGACTGGTTGGAAGTGATCTTTTGATGTTGGTTGCATATGATTTGTGAGACTTTAGTGTTTGATAATAAGGATCTTGATGTGGTTGAGCAGTAGCAACAAGTGCTAATGGGTTAGCATTCTTTGTTCAACATGGATTTCATTAACTTCCTTTTAATATTGCTTCAGAATGTCAAAGAATTTGTGATATGAAACTTCATCCAGCTTGTGTTATTGCTTGACAATTGTTACAAACCTTGACCATTCTTGTTGAAGTTGTTAAAGAAATTGAACATTGACTTGCTTCGTATCAATAGTCAAGTTGTTTCTAATCATTTCATTCATCAGCTTGTAAACCCGGCAGTAGTATGACTCTATTGATTCTCCATCATGAGAGGTGAATTTTCCAAATTCCCAAAATAAGTTTGTCTTGACATCTTGGATGTTGAGTGATTCACCTTATTGTAACCTTTCAATAGCTTCCCACATTTCATAAGCTGTCAGGCATGCATCAACAGTTGAGTATATTTCATCTCCAATTCCAGTCAATATCAAATGAATCGCTTCCTTTTCTGATTCAAAATGAGCTTTGTTTTCAGGAGACATGTTCAGAATTGTCTCAACTGTTGTTTGTTCAGGAATTGCTGGAGAATTATCCGTTGCAGGTACAACTGGAATTATGACAGTAGTAGGAGTGTAGGGACCTTCAAGAATGCATTTCCTCAAGGCATCACCATTTGGTCTTGTATCAATGTATCTTAAGAACCGTGATCGCCATTGTGCATATCGTCCTGTTGCAAGCATTGGTGGACGATCCCTTGAACCAACTGCCATGATGTTGTTATGCATTTGACTGTCGGTTGTGGAAGTTACAATTGGAGTAGTCATGATGAATGATTGTTGAATTATGAAGTGAAAATGATTGAAGGATCTTAAGTAGATGTGTTGTGATTGAAGTTGTGGTAAAATGAAAACAATAAACGTCCACGGGATTTTACAAGTCTATGATTGAAACCGAGAAAAGAATTGTGTCTTGCGTGGGATTTTACAAAATCAATAGAAAACCGTGAATGTTAATTGATTTGGATCAAGGTTTGTTTGTGTTGAATTAGTTGTCTTTTGAGTCCTTGTGATTGTTTGTTGTTATGGTTTAATTTGTTTTGATTAGACAGTGAGTAATAGATTCTCAAATTCAGTCACATACCACTTGATGCGCGGATTATACAAAATGTAGATAATAAATCACTTCACTTCATACGTTGTTACATGGATTATACAAGAAAATAAGAAGAAAATAGGAAGAAGTTTAGATAAGAGTTTAGTGAGAGAAAGTGTAGAGAGAAACAAGGAATGCGAAGTTTACTTGCAAGACAAAAGTTTTACAAATGAACCCACCGCCTCTCCTTCCTTGGAGAGGTGTATATATACTTTAACCAAGAGGCTTACTTGCCTTTGGTATTTCTACGGGCCAGGCTCGAGATTACTTGGGCTTTCGCCCGATACACGTGACCGATTAGCTTACATAAACAAGTCCGTTTACCCGTTCTAGCCTATTACAACGTTACATAATTAAATGACCGAGACTTAATATTCTTAATGAATGAACTTCCATGTTTGACTCAATATTTGAGGCTAATAGACTTCATTGTTGAAAGGCTGGGCGAAGATGGTTTGTCCGTAGAGATACAAGTGGAGGAAGCAATCCCAGGTCCGTGGACTTTGTTCAAGGATGGATCATCGTGTCTAGAAGGATCAGGAGTCAGACTCATTATAACAAACCCAGAAGGGGTAGAGTTCACATATGCTCTGAGGTTTGAATTCAACGCATCCAACAACGAGGCAGAATATGAGGCTCTAATAGCAGGATTGCGAATAGCGGAACAAATGGGCATAAAAAACCTAGAAGCAAAAGTAGACTCCCGCCTGGTAGCAAATCAGGTCAACAGATCATATGTAGCTAAGGAGCAAAGCATGATTCAGTATCTAGAAAAGGAAAAAGCACTCATCAGTGGATTCAAGAAATTCTCTATCGAATAGGTGCCAAGAAGCGAAAACAAGAAGGTGGATGCTCTTAGCAATATTGCATCTACTAGTTTCGCCCACTTAACCTAGCTAAGCTATTAAAAAGTAGAAAGAAGAGAGTAGAAGCTTAGTTATCATGAAACCATAAACAAAAGATATAAGTCGTGGGCTTTTTCAAGGAAAATAGGCTACCAATTTGAGCTTATTAATACAAATCAAACCGTATCCACCGAGGCTCTTGATACCAAATGGTGGTAACCCGTAATCACTCACTTCATAAAAAAACCATGGTCCACGATAATTCACGAAGAAAGAGATGGAAAGTTATGAGAAGTTTAGAGAGAAGTTGACTAGAGGAAATAAAGAGAGAGAAAGTAAATGGTTGAATTACAAATGTGAAAAATTACAAATGAACCAACACCCTCTCCACACTTGGAGAGGGGTATTTATACTTAAACCATGAGGCTTACATGCCTATGGTATTTCTACGCGCCAGGCTCAGGATTACTTGGGCTTACGCTCGATACACGTAACTGATTAGCTTACATAAATGAGCCCGTTTACCCGTTCTAGCCTATTACAACATATATTTAAATAAAGACCGAGCTTTCGTGATTAGTAGCCTAACTACCTTGTTCGACTCAATATTTTAAGGCTAACATATGGAAATGTAAAAAGTGAGCTCCAACTGTCTGTGATCATAAAATTTCTCATGTCTCACATTAAATAGTTGATGTTCAAAGTTTTAAAAAAGGATTGTTTCAAAAACTATTCAAAATATGAGTTGTAACTATCTATTGAACAATTGTTGGGTAAATGGTCTAAGTCATGTCCAGTTTCAACTGTTTTCTGCAATGAACAGAATGAGGAGTGAGTGGCTTAGTGACCATCCAATAGTTGTTTCATTAGATTTGTTATTTAAATCATTGTTTTCCAAAACATATTTGAAAGTTTGTGATTTGGATGAAGTTATCTCAATTTCAAAATCAAAAGGCTGTACTTTTGTGTCAAGTAAATGGTACTTTTTTACAAAAAGTTTTTGAGAATATGAAGCTATGCTTTTGGATTTCCTAAATTTCAATGGTTGTCACAAAATTAAATTTTTTCCAAATTGGTTTTTTCTAAATCAAAGCATTTTTTCATTATTCTTTAAAGAGTATCATTTTACAAACGCTTTTTGGTGAGGAAAATCAAATAGAAAGAGAGATAAAATCCATACGCGAAAAAGCAAATCAATGTATGCTTGAAAAAGAAATGCCAGAGCATACAAAATAAGTTTAAAAGAATAAAGCTTATGGCATGAGCCCGAAAAAGAAAGAATATGCACATGAGAAAGAAAATGATCAGAATATGTTCAAAAAGAAATGCCAAAACATATAAAACATACAAAGTGGAAAGAGGCAAAAATGTTAAATATGTGCAAATTTTCAAAACTATACTCTGTCATTTCTTTAATCATTTCATGTCATATACAATATTCCACATGCTCAACACGTGATACCTGCAGTCAACTTGTTTTCTCAATACAACACAATAGGATATGCAACAACTTATGTGGTGTTGCACATGAATGCTGATGTTGGGTGATATTACTTGATCATTGTCTCAGTTCATGATTAACGAATGCGATGTCATGCTGTGTACCTACAACAATTCTGGAGGACGGTGAGCAAGGTACCAGATACTGAGGACACGATCAAATTTTTGCTGGATATTGAGCAATTATATTATTACTTTGGATATGTTTGAGAAACTCTCCAATTACCAGTCAAAACTCCTGAGAATTCATTTGTCGCACCAACCAACATCCACACTATTAAAGCATTCATGAACAGAGTTGGTTATCAAGGTGTTGTCGACAAATTGAGTGCTTTTTTTACAAAGAATCTGGCTCAACCATGGTAGACTATGTTTAAAGTAGTTAACCGCTGCTTAACGACAAGAACATCTGACCATGATCAGACAAAGATCAACATTCTTCAGTTATTTCATGTTGTAATCAACCGAACACTGTTCTGATTTTATGTTGCTCTTATTTGGTGGGATTTCATGGAATAATATGTTTCAGCAAAAGGAGGTTCAGTTCCTGACTTCACCAAAGTTGATTATGTTGATTAGTGAAGAAGTTCCCCAACATTCCTAAGAGGATTGAAGAGGATTATCATTCTATCAAGGATGATATTCCATTGGTTAGTGTGTATACAATAGGGAATGTCTCAGTTTGAGGGATGCTGATTCCGAATACTTTCTTAACAGCAAAGATTAGGGAGACTGATGATTTTAAGGAGTATGAGATGGTGTTCATGAAGGTAGCTGTTCCAATGAATCAATTGTAACCGGTTGTTTCTACCCAAGGAACGAATAGGAATACACCTAGAGCCCATAGGTCGCCTACCGTTTTTGCTAATCCTCTGGAGATGAAGAAGAGGAGGCAGACTGCTGGAGAATCAAGCTCATACGAAGTCACTCAAAATAACAATCAAGAAAAGGCAAATAGTTGAAAAGGATGATGATGACACTGAGGATAGGATAGAGCCCAGGAGTCATAAGGATAATCTAAAATTTATTGATGATGATGATGATAAAGCAGAAGAGAAGAACAGTGATGATATGGGTAGTTTGGAGATTTGGGTAATGGGAGATGCAGCAACAATTTCCCATACACCTTAGGTTCCCTATCGAAAAAATCTTATCTTCGGATAAGAAAACTTAACAAGAATTGACGGATATTGTTTCAATCCCAACTACCACAACATCCAAACATTCACAAGTCAAGAAAAGAATTTCCATTAAATACTTTCATCTTCCAGGTGCGCTTCGCAGGATGTGCAGAGTTTCAGGATGTTGACAAACGAGTTCCAACTATCTTTGATCGTGCAAGAATGGAGGCTACATTAAGAGATTCTTTAAGTAATCAGTCCAGAAATGCGAAGGAATTCGCCCTACCATTGGAACAATCAACCAAACTTCATGGAAAATCAGATAGTTTGGGGAAAGCAGTCAACAGTATTCCACGTACAATACCAAAGACCTATATTTTCTATGGACCACAAAGAATCTAAATGAACCCCTGGAGGTATCCGTATAATAAAGACTTATTCTTTTTGAAGTATGGAAATACAGAGGAAATGAAGTATATTTTGTCACTTCACAAGATTCACACAGAAGAATTTCCAGAACCTGATCTGGAAGAAAAGTTAAATCAATGGGTTCAAAAAGTGTTCAAGATTTTCAATGAAGATGCACGGTTATCAATTCAACATTGGAAGGATTAATGGCATAAAAAAGTATACAAACAAAATCAAACGAAAGTTAGAAAAAATCCAAAAAATTATTACTCAAATAACAGGATTACAGAAGTTGTCAGAATCGTTACTTATCAACCACATGGATTGGATTTTATGGAACAAATTCTTGTGATGAGAGCCAACGATAAGCCAAATAGTTTTTCTGAAGCTGACTTCAAGTACTTAAACCAAAACGATATTGAAGACTTGTATTATCTCTGTCAAAGCAAGGAAATTGATAATCAGAAAATCAAGCTAATGAGCTCATTGATAACGTTTATTAGAAGTTGTGTGATTATAAATGCACAAGAAATGATCTATAAAGAATTAGCTACTCATGGACCAAAAATGATTGAAGAACTGTTTCAAAAGCACATGCAGAATATAACTCTTAATATTTATCTAACAACAAGTTCATCAACTGCTGAAAAATCAACTGCATATCTTCAACAACAGTTATATTTAGAAATGAAGACAAAATCTCAAGATCAAGCAGCTGATCCAGAATTATGGGAAATTTTGATGGCCAAGTTTGAAAACTCATAACTTTTCACATAATCACGATGAACATCATACGAATACTGATCCTCTTGAAGGGGGAGAAACATGGCTAAAAGATATTTTGGTAATAAAAAACAAACGATAAGAAGGAATCTTTTGTGAATGGAAGACCAATTCTACCGACGATGAAGCGTCTGTAATAATCAACCCTTAGGGGGAGATTGTTAGGTTTAAGAAAATTGTTTATTATTAGATGAATATGTCTTTGTATAGTTTTGTTTAGTTTTATAGTTTTATTAGTAAGTATAATGTAATAAAGTCTATCTTGGTAAAAGTTAAGTAAAGTTGACCAAGGTTTGACTAAAGTTAGGAAAATAGAATAGGAAAAACAATAAGTATAAATACCCATCTAGGAGGGTTATTTATACAAGTCTTTACATTTTGTAATTCACTTCTCCATCCCATTTCTATTTTTCCTTTTGGAATGAAAACTTTGAAAATAATGAAAAATACTCTCTAGCTCCTCTCCTTACATTCTTTCACTTTCGTATGATATCTACTATGCAAACATGACATATAACACGGCTTCAGTGCCGTAGGTGAGGGAGAATAGGGTATGCCCGGTGCTTGTCTTAATTGTAGTGTGGTGCGCCCAGAGTACATCCGATACCTCCTCGACCCAGTTCTTCTTTTCTTCCCTAACCTTGCTTTAATGCCTTCTCCCAGGCTACAGTTTGCTCTTTCCACCTATCCATTAGTTTATGGATGTTTGACGGATGCAAATCTTTGTTTGATACACAACTTGTCGCACTAGTCTTTGAATGGGTTATCTCTAAACTGCTTTCCATTATCGGATATGATCTCTCCATGTAGGCCAAATCTGCATACGATGTTATCCCACACGAATTTCATGACTTGGTTATCGTTGCGACTGGCTTTACTTCGACCCACTTAGTGAAATAGTCGATAACAACAATAAGGGATTTCACCTTTCCTTGAGCTTATGGGAAAGGGCCAGAAATGCCGATTCTGTCCACGCTGAATCAGAAATTGATAAGTAGTGGTTGCCAAAGATAAGATGTGATGAAGCAGCCAATCCACACTCAGGACATCCGATATAACCCAAAGCCGACACAGAGTACCACAAAAAAATTTTTCCCACACTCCAAGAAAATACACTGCACCAGACACAACCAACCGCGCCCCCTCCCCCAACAACACCCAACCCCTACCCCCCACCAAACCCAACTAACCCAATAACCAGTCACCCCTCAACGCACAAACCCCCCAACCACCCAAACCCACACCTCCCCCCCGCCCCCAAGGCCCCACCACTCCCAACCAATGTCCCACCCCTACATTCCCACCACCCCACCCCCAATTCACCAAAAACCCCCTACAAAACAAACCCCTTCACCCCCCCAAACTTCTCCAACCAAACAACTCTTCCACCCAAATACACCCTACAAAAAAAACAGCTAAAAACCACAAAAATACCAAAACCAACCATTTCACCCAAGCAACAAGCACCCCCCCCCCCCCCACCTTACACAAACACAAAACCACTATCACCACAGATCTATACCTCAAAACATTTCTAAAGGACAACACCCATACAAAACCAAACCACAAACAACACCAACAAAACCCACCACCCACCCCACCGCCCCCCTGCACACCATACACCCAAACCACCAAAACCACAACCGAAAACACACCAACCCCACCCCCCAAACGCACACCCCACTCCCCCCCCCAACCCCCCCCAACCCTCAAACAACACACACACACCCCAACCCACTACCAACACATCAACAAAACCCAACACAAACCCCCAAACCACACCCGAACACAACAACACACAACCAACAAACCCACCACCACCACCACACACCCCCCCACTCCACACACAAACACACAACAACCCCGCAACCCATCCACCCCCCCCCCCCCCACTCCCCCCACCCCCCCCCCAAAACAACACCCCCAACATCTCTCACAAAACAACAACCCAAACCCTCCAAACATACCAACAAACCCCCCCTCCCCCCACCCCCACCCCCCCCCCGCCTCCCCCCCTAACCCCCCCCCACACACCACACCACCAACCCCACAACCCCCACCCCCCCCCTACCCCCATCCCCCCTCCCACCCCCCCCTTCCCCCCCCACCCCCGCCACCCCCTCGGGAGGGGACCCCCTCCCCCCCTCCCACCCCCTTACCCCCCCCCGCCCCAAAACCCAACACACCGCACCCCGCTGATCACCCACCACCCACCGGGGGCACGACCACCCCACCCCATTCTCCACCACCACACTGGGTAGGAGGGGGGCTCACACACTCTCAAAACCCAACCCACCCCCCCATAATCTTACCCCCCAACCCCACCACTCCACCCACCCGACACCACACGGACCCAAAGACCCACCCCGACACGCCCTCAATAGCCCCCCCCCACCCCCCCCCACTCCCACCCTTAACGTCTGGGTGGGGGGCCCACAATCCGGCGGGGGGGGGGGGGGTAAACCTCCCTCCCACAACATAAATCACCCAACCCACCTCACCCTAGTCCCCACCTCCACCCACCAACAACCCCTCCCCCCGCACTAACCCCCCCCCCACCACCACCCTCACCCCCCCCCCCCCCAACACAACACCATTCCCCCAAGATACAAACTAACTAGCTCACAATACCCCACAAAACCATAACACCAACAAACCCCAGCCAACCCCCCCCACCTTCTCCCCCACACACCCCCCCCACCACCTACGTCATCCCCAACCAACCCCGTCAACCGCTCACACTCTACATCCCACCACTCTCCCCCACAAGAACACAACACACCCACATGCCCCCCCCCACCACCCCCCCCCCCCCCCCCTTATCACACCCCCCCCCGCCCCCCTCCCCCCCCCCATCCCCCACCCCACCCCCACCCCCCCCCCCACGCCCCCCACCCCCCCCCACCCCCCCCCCCCCACACACCCCACCCCCCACATCTACCCCCCCTAGCCCCCCCTACCCGCACCCTTACTCACACCACCCACCCTCTCCAAAAACCCCCCACCCCACTACTCCACACCGTCTCCCCCCCACCCTTCCCACCGCCCCCTCCACCCCCACACCCCACACCCCAACCCACACACCAAAAACGACCCCCACCACCCCCCCAAAAACAGTGCCCCAAAAAGCGCCACAAACAAAAGCCACCCCCTCGCAAACACACCGACACCAGAAACCCACACAACACCCAAACAATCACCACACCAGACCCCAACGCACCCCGGGGGGGGGCAGGGGGCACTACCCAAGAGGGGGGCCCCTCAACCCACCACACAACCCCCCCCCCCACCGCCACAACCCTCCCTCTACAAAACACCACAAACCCCTCAACACTAACACTATACCCAAACCCCCCCCATCGCCAACACAAACACACCACCTCATTCCCACACAACCCCCCGTACATCATCTACCCCGTGCCCAGGATCCCCTCAACCCGACCAGAAAATAAGTTACAAACCCCACAACACAAACCAACAACATAGTCCCCATAACCACCACTACGGTTCACACCCCATCCCTTTCCCCCTCCACCCACCCCCCCCCTCCCTCCCCCCACCAACACCCACACCCCACCCCATCTGAAACTCATATCCCCAACAATAACACACCCCACACCCAACCCCACCCTGTGGTGCCGCCCTCCCGCCGTTTTCGTACGCGGGCCGACATCCGCCATCCAATTGAGATACGCGTCTGTGCTTTATCGAACTCTCCTCAACCCACCACCACCCCAACCCCCCACTCACTACATCCCACGTACCAAAGCACCCCCATCCACACCAAACCACACCACCACCACACCACCCCAAACCACCCACACCCCCAGCCCCAACCCTTCCATACCCGGTAACCAAAACCCCCCTACACACAGCACCCCAATACCCCCAGGCCAAAACGGGTCAGTACATATATAGTGGGGGCTATGTGGACTCCGTGGAGGGAAAACCAATCGTACCACAAAAAAAACCACCACTTCCAGATTTGTCTAGGGTATGCCCTATCAGGATGAGACCCCCCCAATAACCCTACGGCAGAGAATCAAAACATAATTAATAAACAACCACCATAAACCATAAACAAATTAATTAAACCAAATCAAAAAAACAGGAATACCCCCAGATAAAATTCCGAGTATGTGTTAAAAAATAGGACCAATAAAACAGGAATAAAAAAAAAACTAGGGCGCGATAAAACAAAAAAGGAAAAAAGGTACAAAGACAGACAGTTCTCTTCTAGAGAATTTAACCCTTCCAAAGACTATAGCGGACAAGTTGAGTATGCAAGACATAAGATTAGCACAAAGTCAGTAGCAAAAAACTAAAAAAATACAACGGAATCCTTATTCCGTCCGTCAAACATCCGTATAAAGTAATGACAGGTGGAAAGAAGACCAATGCTGCAGCCTAGGAGAAGGCCTTAATAGCAAGTTAGGGGAAAAAGACAGAACTGGTGAGGATGTACCCGGATGTACCTGGCTGCACCACACCTACCAACAAGACAATCCACCGGTGCCAACCCTATTCCCCACCCTCACCTAACGGCACTGAAGCCATGGTTATATGTCCATGTTTGCATAGTAGATATCAAAGTAAAGTGAAAGAAATGTAAGGAGATGCGCTAGAGATTATATTATATATCAATATCAAAGTTTTCATACCAAAAGGTAAAACTAGAAATGGAAGGAGAATAGAATTGACCAATGTAAAGATTAGAAAAACTAACCGCACCTATAGTGGGATTATTTATACTTAATTTAATCCAATTCAATTTTCCTCCAAACATTAGTCAAAACCTTTGTCAACATGTACATAACTATACCAAGATAGACCTTTATTACATTATACTTACTAATAAAACTATAAAACTAAACAAAACTATACAAAGACATATTCATCTAATAATAAACACTTTTCTTAAACCTAACCATCTCCCCCTAAGGGTTGATTATTACAGACGCTTCATCGTCAGTAGAATTGGTCTTCCATTCACAAAAGATTCCTTCTTCTCATTTGTTTTTTATTACTAAAATATCTTTTTGCCATGTTTCTCCCCCTTCAAGAGGATCAGCATTCGTATGATGTTCATCGTGATTATGTGAAAAGTTATGACTTTTCAAACTTGGCCATCAAAATTTCCCATAATTCTGGATCAGCTGCTTGATCTTGAGATTTTGTCTTCATTTCTAAATATAACTGTTGTTGAAGATATGCAGTTGATTTTTCAGCAGTTGATGAACTTGTTGTTGGATAAAGATTAAGAGTTGTATTCTGCATGTGCTTTTGAAACAGTTCTTCAATCATTTTTGGTCCATGAGTAGCAAATTCTTTAGAGATCATTTCTTGTGCATTTACATGATCAACTTCATAATCCTTGTTAACCGCAAGATTAACCAGGCGTGGCATCTCTTCTTTGATCATCTTATTAGTTTTTGCAATCATCATTTCAGGTACAACCTTATTGTAATGATCAAGAACTTCTCAAATCGTGCCCATAAAGAAATCATGAGTTATAAATTTGTTTTTGATATGTGAGCAAATTTGACCACGTCATCTGCAAATGCCATCAATACTTCCTAGAAGAATCTTCGTCTTGTATGAAATAGATCTTTTCTTGCGTTTAGGTATGAACGAATATTTGGGTGTGGTAGCAGTTGTTGGTGATACAGTTGCTGTCAATTCCTCAGAAATTGTTTTATTAGAAGATAAATATGTCCTAGGGGATCTAGTTGGTGTGGGAATTGGTGTCTGCATCTTCTCATTCCTAAATTCCATACTACCCGATACTACCTCATCATTATCTTTCTCTTTAAAAACCTCATCCATCTTCTCAACATCATCGTCTTTCTTTTCTCTCTCAATCTCATCATCTTTCTTCTCCTTCTCAATTTCTTCATCATCATCATTAACATTTTTCGAATGTTCCTTATAACTCTCGGGCTCTATCCTAGTACCGGAATCATCAACATCATCATTAATCATGGAATCAGCAAACTCACTTGCATATGATTCTTCGTCTTCTCCACCTTCAACCATCCTTTCAATTTCTTCCTCATCCAGTTTCTCTTGCACTTTAGCAATATTTTCTTGGGCTTCAGCAGCTAAAGAAGTTTTGTGTAATGTGAGACTTAGAATGGTTGCTTCATCCACTTTATCCCTCTCTCGATCATCACCTGGAGGTGGAATTGAAGGTGTGCTTTGTTTCTTTTGTCTGATGGTGACTTTCAGTGGTTTTCTTGGTAAACTAGTTTCTCCAGCTTGTTGCTTCCTCTTCTTTCCCTGAGGACTAGCAGCAGTAAAGGTAGGTGTCCTATAGGCTCTAGGTGTATTCCTATGTGTTCCTTGGTAGAAACAACCGGTTGCGGTTGATTCATTGGAACGTCTACTCCGACAAACACCGTCTCATACTCCTTATAGTCATGAGTAGCATGGATTTCAGCAGTTAAGAATGCATCCGGAATTCGCATCCCTCGAAATAGCACATTTCCTACAGAATAAATACTTACCAACAAAGTATCATCCTTGATAGAGTGGTAATCCTCGTCAAGTCTTCGAGGAATAGATGAATACTTCTCCATTAAATCAGCGATTCTGAGCTTGATAAATCAAGGATACTCAATAACATTCTTCTTTTGGAATACATTATTCATGAAATCCCACCAAAGAAGAGCAGCATAATCAACATTCGTACGGTTGACCACAACATGAAACAACTAAAGAATGTTGATATTTGTCTGATCATGTCCAGATGTTCTTGTAGATAAGCATCTGTTGAACACTTTGAACATTGTCTTCCATGGTTGAGCAAGAAACTTCGTGTAAAAGGAGCTCACTTTATCAACCACACCTTGATATCCAACTTTGTTCATAAAGGATTAAATAATCTTTATGTTGACCGGTGCGACAAATGGATTATCTGGAGTTTCTATTGGTAACTTGATAGTATCATGAAACATATCAACAGTGTAAGTAATCTCTTGAGTATCCAGCTTAAATCTGATGGTATCCTTGGTGTTAGGAACCTTATGAACTGTATGCCAAAATTGTTGTAAGTACACGGCTGGAACATCGGCAGTAGCAGTTAGAGCATAACACAAAGGATGATCAAGTAAAATCAGTTCCACTATCTTGAATTCGGGTGAGCATGGAATACTTTGAAGCACATCATAGTTGTTACATCTCCTAATGCTTTGGAATTTGGGGACGAGTTGAGTAGCTGGAACAATCTGTTGACCCATGTAGAATACTGTATGATAACATGAAGTAATTAATGAAATGAGATAAGGTTTATGTAATACATATTTGTAACATTTTTGTCTCTTTCCACTCTGTTTGTTTTTATATGCTCTGGCATTTCTTTTTGAGCATATTTTGATCATTTTCTTTCTCATGTGTCAATTTTTTCTTTTTCGGGCACATGCCATACGCTTTATTCATCTTTTTCTTTTGATTTTATTTTTTGTATGCTCTGGCATTTCTTTTTCGAGCATACTTTGATTTTCTTTTTCGCGTATGGATTTCATCTCTCTTTCTATTTTGAATTTCCTCACCAAAAAGCATTTGTGAAATGATACTCTTTCAAGAATAATAAAATATACTCTGATTTTGAAAAAATATCAACTTGGAAAAAACACAAGTTGTGACAATCATTGATGTTTAAGAAATCAAAGAGTATAATTTTATATTCTCACAAAATACTTTTAAGCAAAAGAGTACCACTTTCTGACACAAAAACACAGCTTTTGGATAGAATTTGAGATGATTACAAGTTTTTCTAAAGATGTTTGAAAACTGTGATTATACAACCAAACTAATGTAACAACAAATGGATGGTCACTAAGTCACTCACTCCTCATTCTGTTCATTGCAGAAACCAGCCAAAACCGGACATGACTTAGACCATTTACCCAACTGAGCACAATAGATAGTCATAAATCATTTTGAACTCGTTTTTGAAACAATCTTTTCAAAACTTCGAAATTTGTCTTTGTTGAGACATGAGAATGTATGATCACAGAAAGTTGAAGCTACATTTCGTATTTTCACAAATCTTTTGAATCACTGATCACTGAATGATAATTTTAGCTATGCAAAACATATTCTTATATATGATATTTGGATGGTCAGTAGATTGCTCACTTCTCATCCTGTTAATTTTCAGAAAACGGTCGTAACCGGACACAATCTTCACCATTTGATCTATTTATCAATATAAAAACATGATTTTGTAACTAAATTTATCATTGGTTGTTTGTAAAGTGCCATTTTGTTTAGCAATTAAGCTCCTTTTTAGTATATTTACAAATTAAGCCCAATAGGTTTGTTTTCCAAAACCCAAACTTAAAAGCCTAAGTTTCCTTACGAAACCCATTTGTTTTGGCCCAATAGTAATTTATGAAACCCGTTTTAGCCCAAACCTTTACGAAACCCTTTACAATCATTTACAAAACCGAAACATGAAACATTTACTTTCGGAAAAATGTAATTATTAATAAAGATGATGATTTCAATGATTTTCCTTGATCTTATGCTTATTACTATCATCTTATTAACAATATAAAACTTGTTCTTATGTCTGAAAGCAAATTCCATTTTACGAAACCTTTCAAGATTACAAAACCTCTTGATCTCAGTTCATAAACGATTTTTCCAGTGATCAATCCATTCTAATCATATCCTAAGATACTTTATAGTATTTTGCCTCAATTAATTTCTTAGTTCACACACTTTTCATTTTACGAAACCCTAGATCTGTACGAAACCTAGTAAACAATTAATTAACGCTGTTAAATATGAAAGGAATCGAAAAGATCACGGTCCTTATGTTTTATTATCACTAGAAACTGACAAAACGATTTAGATCGTTGTTTTCTTTGTTACGAAAGCTCTGAAGTCAAAGAATTTACGAAAGCTCCTTTTTAGTTATGAAAGTAATAAACTTTCGTAAATAACCCTGTGGATTTTATACTTCCGAAAATCATTTTGCATTTTTGTCATTTTCAGTCTTTGTACTTTCTTTCATACACAATATTAGCCCATACAAAACTATTTTTGCATTTTAGCACTTTTAATCCTTCTACTTACTTTCGTAAATATTAATTCCCAAAAATTCATAACTCCCCCTTAGAGTTAGACCTATTTTTCACAAAAAAACTTTTGAATTTTCCAGTTAAGATCCTGTTACTTACCATAAAAATTTCATAACTCCCCCTTGAACAAATATCAATTTGAAATTTTCCTTTCTGATTAAAACCTTTGTTCAAAAGAAGTTATTTTTGCTTTTGAGAACACATTATTTTCTGATGATGAAGTAACCGAAAAATTTAAAACTCCCCCTCAATAAGATATCTAATTAAGGAACATATTGATAATTCGTTAATTTTGCATTTTTGACCATTCTTGAGAAGATTTTGAAAATCAAGAATTTTATACCTCCCCCTCGAATATATGTCTAATTAAAGAGCTTATTCAAGAGATTGTTACTTCTTGCTATTTTTCGCACTTGAAGTTTCAAAATTGTTGATTTTAAAAGATGTTTTTGAAGAAATCATCTTTTTGTGAATGGATCTTGATTACAAAACACATATTTTAGTAGTGAAAGATCATTTTATGAATGATTTATTTCTCCTCGGTTCATGATGTATTCTTGCTTTTAAAGAACCACTTTTTGTGAAATCAATATCATGAAACTGATTGAAACGGAGAAGATATGTGTTTTTGTATCATATGAATTATATTTTTTTGGGTTTTTGTATTTTTCAAATTTTAATTTGTTTTTCAGTTTTGAAAAATAGTGAGAGAGAAAAAAAATATTTTTCTTGATTTTGAAATTTTCCAATTTTGTATTTTGTTTTTGAAATTTTCCAATTTTGTATTTTGTTTTTGAAATTTTCCAATTTTTTTATTTTGTTCTTGAAATATATTTACAAAAATTTTGATGTATGAGCTTTCATTCAAGAATATAACTTTGCCAGACGATCCAACTCAGTTGGAGTCATACATCTCATACCAATCCTGTGAACTAAATACTCAAGCCTTTCTCTTGGAAGGGTTTAGTAAATAGATCAACAAGTTGATATTCCATCCCGACAAAGTAAAGTTTAATGGTACCTTTTTCAACATACTTCTTGATAAAGTGATACCGGATGTTAATGTGTTTTGTACGTGAATGTTGTACCGGATTGCATGAAATGGCAAATGCACATTTTGAGTCACAGTACATTGAAATCTTGTTGTAACGACCATAATCAAGCAGTTGCGTTCGCATCCAAATGACTTGTGCGCAACATGCTGACAAAGATACGTACTCAGCTTCCGCAGTTGACATAGCTGTACAATCCTACTTTTTCGACGACCAGCTGACTAGCTTGTCTCCTAGAAACTGAAGTCTTCCAGATGTGCTATTATAATCATCAATGCACCCTGCTAAATTTGCATCTGAATACGCAATTAGCTCAAATCCAGAATCCTTCGAGTACCACAATCCCATGTTAATGGATTGTCGAAGGTACCGAAAGATCCTTTTGACCTTTTTGAGGTGTTTTTCAGTTGGACGTGCCTGATAACGTGCACATACAAATGTTGCAAATGCAATGTCTGGTCGACTTGCAGTGAGATACATGAGTCCTCCAATCATACTACGATATTTAATTTGATCAGTTGGAGTACCCTGAAATCTGCATCGATTTTTGCAGTAGCCATTGGTGTCGTAACAGTATCACATTTTTCCATTCTGTGTTTCCTAAGAGACCATAGTGTATTGTGATTGGTTTATGAAGATTCCACGGGGTGATTGATGAATCTGAAGTCCAAGAAAGAACTTCATCTCACCCTTCATTGATATTTCAAAATTATCTTTCATTAGTTTTGCAAATCTATTTGAAAAAACTAGATTTGTGGAACCAAAAATAATGTCATCAACATATATTTGAACTAATAAAATGTCATCCCCATGTCTTCGTGTAAACAGTGTTGGATCAACAATACCTTTTGTGAAATGATGTTCAATCAAGAAGGAAGAAAGCTTGTCATACCATGCTCGAGATGCTTGTTTGAGACCATACATAGCTTTCTTGAGACGATAAACGTGATTTGAAAAGTCTGGATCTACAAATCCGTTGGGCTGACTTACAAAAACTTCTTCTTTCAATGGACCATTCAGGAATGCAGTCTTTACATCCATCTGGTATATTGTAAAGTTCTTGTGAGCCGCGTAAGCCACGAACATGCGAACAGCCTCTAGTCGTGCGACTGGAGCAAACGACTCTTCAAAATCTATTCCTTCTTGTTGACTATAACCCTTTGCAACGAGACGTGATTAATTCTGAATAACCGTGTTTTTAGCATCCGTCTTGTTTTTCCAAAGCCATTTTACCTTGATTGCATGTCTGGCTTTAGGTAATGGAACAAGTTCCCATACATCTAGACGTTTGAACTGATTAAGTTCATCTTGCATTGATTCGATCCAACTATGATCAAGCATAGCTTCCTTGATGTTTTTGGGTTCAGTAAGACTCACTGTGAGTGCATACATACACAACTCTGCATCGGTTCGGAGTCTGTTTCGTGTTTGAACTGGCTTTGAGGGGCCACCAATCACTTGTTCAATTAGATGATTCTTAGTCCACTAATCAGTGTAGAGATGTTGTTGATGGAACTCGTGCATATTTGATGGGTCCTGATAGTGTGAAGATGACTCTGCTTCTTCGAACTCAGGTGTTTTAAAAGTATGTATGATTGTATTCCATCAAGTTCTGCAACGTCTTCTTGAAGTTGTTCATCAGAATGAATTTCCAAGACTGGAGTTGATGATTCTTGTGTTGTGGGTTCTTCTGAAGAAGTTACTATTTGCGAAGCATCACTATCTTCAACAGTGATTGAAGATGATGATAGAGTATCTTCAACATCAAGAGTATTTGCAGCGGAATTATCGAAGACTTTGGAAGTACTCGGCGCAAAATATTCTTCATACAGAGGACCAAACAAGTTATCCAAGTCTTGGTGAGATGGTATTTCATTCAGTTCTTCTGATGAATCTTGAAAATTCGAGCAGTTTATACCGGGTCCTGAATTGTTACATTCAGAATCCATCGGTGTGAGTTCATCAAATTTGACATGGATCATTTCCATTATCTTTTTGGTTCGACGGTTATAGATACGAAATCCTCTTAATGACTCAGAATAACCAATAAAGATACCAATGTCAGCCTTTGGTTTCTTTTTTCCAAGATCATCACGATCATTTGTTGGATAACACAAAGATCCAAACACATGAAAATATTGAACATTGGGTTTTCTTCCACGAATCAACTCATAAGGAGTCTTATTGTACCGAGTGTGTATAATAGAGCGATTCTGAGTAAAGCAAGCAGTAGCAATAGCTTCGACCCATAGAAATTCTGGAGTTTTTAAAAAATGAGCATTGTTCGTGCAGCCTCGACAAGTGTACAATTTCTACATTCAACAACACCATTTTGTTAAGGCGTTCGAGCAATTGACGTATGATGAATAATGCCTAGCTTTGCATAAAACGACCGCAATTTCTCATTTTTGAACTCAGATCCATTATCAGTTCGGATCTTCAGAATTTGAGCCTTTAGATTCCTTTGAACTTGATTAATGAAATTGATGATTGTATCTGGAGCCTCATCTTTGGTACGAAGAAAGTATACCCAAGTGTAGCGGGAATAATCATCGACAATCACACGAATATATTTCTTTCCATTGATGCTTTCTACCCTCATTGGTCCACACAAATCCATATGAATTAATTCAAGTTTGGATTCTGTACGTGGAACCAACTGTGATGGAAATTAAGCTTTCTTGCTTTTGCCTTGCTCACATGCTGAACATAAGTGATCTTTATCATACCTAAATTTCAGAAGCCCATAAACTAGATCTTTTGACGTGAGTTGATTAATGGAACCAAAATTCAAATGAGAAAGCCTTCGGTGCCATAACCATGATTTTGTTGATGTTGCTTTAGACATTAAACACACTGGAGAAGAAGCTGCCAACTCAGAAATGGAGATAGTGTAGAGATTATATTCTAAAAAGCGTAAAACAATGCATTTGAATGTATGTCAATCAAACATAAGTGTATTAAATACCAAGACTGTAAATGTTGTTAATGATGGTTCGAATATTGTTTGTGTTTCTTGTGGTAAAGACGTGTTTTTATTTTCTCATGAAATATGTGTTGCTCGTAATGCTTTATCTAGAGATTCTAAGGTAAAAAAAATCCTTATTCATCCCATAGCAGCGAAATCTAAGAACTTAGGAGCTACTTATGTAGTTGCAAAATCTAGATTAAGTGTTGCTAAAACCCCAACAGCAACAAATAAGGTCTCTAGTGTGTTACCACTATCTCTTGATTCTAGTCAAAGTAGGACACTTAGCAATTACATGAAAGATAAAATTGCAACAAGTAGAAAGTGGCAAAAATGGTTTGAAATCCAACAATGTTTTACTTGGACACCCAAGAGCAAAATTGCTCCATCACTCTCTAGTGAAACAAAGAGTAGTACCCGTGTTCGATCTAAATCTAACACACCGGTTACCACTCATAAATGGGTAGCCAAACTGTCTACTCTTTCATCTGCATTTGTTTCATGTGATGCAGGTGATCCAGCTCGTCCTTTGGATTGTTGATAGCGGGTGCTCGAAGCATATGACTGGCAATCTTTCACTGCTAAGAATTTTCGTTGAGAAATTCATGAGAACAGTCCGCTTTGGGAATGATCACTTCGCAGCAATCACTGGATACGGAGATTATGTTCAAGGCAATCTCACGATTTGTCACGTATACTATGTTGAAGGCCTCAGATACAACTTATTTTCAGTCAGAAAATTTTGTGATGGAGATTTAGAAGTAGCCTTTCGTTCAAACACTTGCTATGTTTGGAATTTAGAGGGTGATGAATTGCTATGTTAAGCTCGATTTTATTCACGAAACACACACTAGATCTCTCCAGGCGATAGATACCACTTGTTATATGTCATGTTTGCATAGTAGATATCATAAGGAAGTGAAAGAATGTAAGGAGAGGAGCTAGAGAGTACTTTTCATTATTTTCAAAGTTTTCATTCCAAAAGGGAAAATAGAAATGGGAGGGGGAAGTGAATTACAAAATGTAAAGACTTGTATAAATACCCCTCCTAGATGGGTATTTATACTTATTGTTATTCTTATTCTATTTTTCTAACTTTAGTCAAACCTTGGTCAACTTTACTTAACTTTGACCAAGATAGACTTTATTACATTATAATTACTAATAAAACTATAAAACTAAATAAAACTATGCAAAGACCAATTCATCTAATAATAAACATTTTTCTTAAACCTAACAAGCCGTGATATCAGTTAAGATAGGAATTCCCTCACTAAGGTGCGCAAAAATAGATCAAGCCATGAATGATGAAGCTCTGCTGCTAAACCTAGATGTCTTGGAGGAAGAGCGAGAAAAAGCCGCGATCCAAGAAGCAAAAATCAAAACGAAGATGGAACGGTACTACAATGCCAAGGTTCGCGACACAATCTTCAAACCTAGAGACTTCGTCTACCGCAACAATGAAGCCAGCCATGCAATGGAAAATGGAAAGCTGGGCCCCAAGTGGGAAGGACCGTATGAGATAGTGGAAGCACTCGGGAAAGGAGCATACAAGATTCAAAACAGCAGCGGAGACATACTCCCGCGGACATGGAATGTTAAAGACTTGAAACGATGTTACCTTTAATTCCCAACGTGTAAGCATCCCCATCTTTGTAAGCCGTGATAGCACCCTATCCGCGGCGGGGAAAATTTTCATTCGAATTCATATTATGTATAGTTCTAAATATTATTATCAAATGATCATGTGAAGATTAGCTACCTTCATAAATTTTCCAAAACCTCGCATACATCATTTCTTTGCATTAGATAAGACGCGCATGCATATGCACATTATTATATATGTCATGGGAATGAGTATGGCCCCATAATTAACTTTATTGTTATGACACAATATAAGGATGAGTAACCTACAAATTAACTCAAGTTACGTAAGCGGATTGCAAGCCCAGTAGAAACAAATAATAAGACTATCACGGAAATAAAAAGATAGCGAATTTACAATAACACTGTTACATTAAGAACGGTCACATACGGCTATGTGTAAAAGAAATAAGAACTACACAGAAAGTTCTAAGTACAAAACGCCGCAACACCTACGGCACGGATCAATCATCCGGAATGTTAATATGAAGCCACAGGCGGCCATGCATAGACAAAAACTAGGAAAGTTGATTAAAAAACTTCACAAGGACAATCCGTGATATGAAGCACCATAGTCTAAATGGGCTCAAATACCACATATCAAAGAACAACCAGCTGAGCAACCTAAGCATCTGCAGGAACGTCTAGAACGGTGGTGTCAAACAAATCATCATGTGGTTGAGTCATAGGCACCGCATCTCCAGTATGAACCAAGTAGAGATTTGATAATCCGCAACACCAAGAGACGAGTCTTGAGCAGGAACAACGCCAACGACCCCACCTACCGTGGAACTAGAAGACGAAACTAATCCCCTCTTCTCAGCACGCCCGTGGATAGCAGGAATAGCATCCGACAACAACATCCCATGGCTAATAGAACCAGGCCCTCATGAACCACCAGACTCGGAATATACAGGGACAGTAACTTGGTCAAGAGAAGGCTGCAGCTTACGGAGCTCAAAAGTAGAGTCCGCATCACTCTTCAAAGTCAAAGCGGACATAATAAGAGCAAGTGGGGAATCCTTCAGAGCCTCCAACTCCTCCAGCAAAGAAAAAGAAACATTCTTAAACTCCCCAACTGCGGCCACATACTTACTTTCAATCAACCTGAGCTAAGGTCCTGCCAGCTTTTCCGTGCTCAATCCCCGCTTCCAAATCCTGCTGAATCCCCTTGTTGATAGCCAGTGATATAACCTTTCCCAAAGCGGAATGACACTCGGAAGATTGGGCGCACTTTATCACGGCAAGACGAATTTTATGACCAAGGACCCACCTTCAGCCGGCTATTGCAGTCAGCGTATGGGGGTAAAGATCAGTGTCCATGTCGCGTCTGACATCAGCAAGCCGAGCATCCAACTCGGTGGACCGCTCCTTAAAACGCCGAGCCGCGACATCTTGAAAAGACATAAATTCTTCTCTCATTTTTGCTTCACCAACGATCTCACCCCGCAACTTCTCACAGTCAGCCCCCAACTTGGCCACCAGCCCGCTCAACTCATCACGCATTGCTTCAAGGGTGGGTACCTTACCCAACAGCTTAACATTCTGTTTATTCAAACAAGTAATATCCTTAGACTTAGCCACAACCTCAGCTTCCAATTCTGACATACGGCCACGGAGCCTACTCACTTCCGCAGACTCCTTCTCAGTTGTCTCCAACTTAGCTTTTAAAGCAACAGTCTCTGCATCCCTCTGGTGAATAATTGCAGAACTCTTAGTAAACTTCTTCTGAAACCTTTCCCTGGACATGATCTCATGCTCATACCGCAGACGCAATTCAAAGACCATACAAGCATGCTGAGCGGAATTAATATTAAAACCATCAAGGAACCTAGCATCAGGCTGATTGCGGAGAGCGGCCTAATACCCGGGCGGAGTAATATGATCAAACAGGTTGCGGCAAATAGCAGGATTGTCCACCCGAGCATCGTTAGTTACACTCTATTCAAAAACGTAAATATCTTGAGTAGTAGCAGAATCAAGGGTCTGAGACTCAAAAAACTCATCAATAGGTGACCCTTCATCCGGCATGGAAGTAGAAGTTTTGGCATGATCCCCAAGAATAGAAGAGGCCCCGGCTCTATCAGTAAACTCAGCATCAATGTTCTCGGTCTCAGCATGCGGCGGAGGAGACTTAGCCCTTAAAGAAATATCAGTATCACCATGCTCAGAACTCGAAGACGTAACAACAAACCTATCAGGTACATGACGCGTCTGAACATTCACATCCTGAGTTGAACCAGAATCCTCAAGAGCGGCAGGCTCGGGTGTAGGAGTAACAAAAGAGGATACGAACTCCTCTGCAGGACACGGAACATACCCAGATTCAGCACCCTGCGGCCCGCTTTGAAGCTCAAGCCTCTTCAAAGCAGACGGACTCTTACCAGCAACAGTAGATACAGGCTCAGAGATCTTAACACCCCCCGTCCTAAGTTTCTTCACAGGGGGGCATCAAAAGCAACCTTCCTTTTCTTCTTCTCAGCATGCTCCTCCAACTCGTCTATAATAGTATGATCCACAAGACGAACTGTCTGAGCCGAAGAAGCAACTACCATATCCGTAGTCTCAGTAATCAGCGGAACCTCATCCTCAGCAAGTGTTCTTTCTCCAATCTTGACCTTAAACGGATTGGCGGACTTAACGAAATCAAGCAAACCCATATTTAAAAAGATAGAAATATCCAATTAGAACATACATAAATAAAGCTAACAAAGTGCACGCACAAGAGCCGGAACCCACCACTCTCATCAGATTTTAAAAGTGTAGGACGCACAGGAGGATCATCAAAGGAACGACTCAACCCAATAAGACACATGAACGTCTCGGGATACCGCTGGATGACGGTACGGTTATTGTTAAGTTTCTCTAGGAGCTCGAAATCCATAAGATTGTCAGAGGGTAGAGAATCCCTCCTAATGGGCACATCATTGTACCATGAAACAAAAATAGGACAAATGCTGGCATCAATCCAGAAGAAGTGATCATTCCAACCCTTTAAAGAATCAAACTTCTTCGAAAAACAGCACGGAGTAGGGTCGCGCCTCAAGAAAGATAACCAACCATTACTAATGGAATTAATGTAAAACCGGTGGAACATACCTAAGGAAGGCTGGTAGCCAAGCACGCGGCACATAATCTCAAAATGGTTAACTTTTGCTGCACCAAGGACAGACAATTAAGAAAAGTTGATTTGATAATATTGAAGGACGGAAAGAAGGAATCTAGACAACAAAATACGAAAATTAGCAAACTCTATGAACCGAGTATAAATGCCTATTTTCCCTGTTGGACTATTCTTTATGGTGTCATCACGACCAGGTAATTCCGGCTTCAATCTGGCCGGAATATTA
>BQNB010068361.1:12832-31329 GCA_026074375.1 Tanacetum coccineum | reverse complement strand
AAATGATGATGAATGCATGCATGCTCCGCCTTGACGGATGCTCCCCATTGATTGAGGCATCAAGGTATGATTGAAAAGCTACAATAAAAAATTAGTGCAAAACTAGATTCCTCCTTGGACGAGTAAAATATATACACTAAAGTGTATATAAGATGCATGCTATGAATGCTCGACGAAAGCTCCCTCTTGCTCGAGGACGTCAAGTATGATCTTACAAAACAAAAAAAATAGTGCAATAATAGCTTTTGTTCGTAGACAAACTTGTCATATACTACAAGTGTATAGACGACCCAATATGATTGCTTGACGAATGCTCCCCCTTGTTTGAGGGCGTCAAGATGACCAAAAAAAATAAACGATGCAAATCTCATCCTTAGATGAGTATGATGATAGACTTACAAATAAAATACTCATTGCAAACTTCGTACTGAGACAAGTATGTCATATACCACACCGTGTATATGAGTGAACAAAAAGAAAAGGAATAATATGAAAAAGTGCAGCTTTCGTCCGTAGACAAAGATGTCATATAAGTGTATATATGAATTTGAACCTACAAAAAAAATATTAGTGCAATATATATATACTCTGTCTTACGGGAAGTCATATATAATGAGATGTATATATGATGCAAAATATGAATGATATAACCACAAGCAAGATAATGATATAACCACAAGCAAGATAATGATTCTTAAAAAAAATTAGTGCATACTCCGTCTTACGGGAAGTCTTATGAGGTGTGGTCTTCTACTAAGAAGGACATACAACCATAAGGTAAAAAATTTGAATATAAAATGATTCTCAAAAAAACTCCTAGAAAAATAAACTAGAAGTAAGATAATGCCAAAAAGTATAATCCTACTACTTGCACAGTTGCACTATCGAGGTTGGTTTTTGTGGCAAGGTTGTTAAAAGTTGTACGAATGTGTTTAAGAATGAGACGCATTTTATTATGAAATTCACTTGGCTTATGACAACATAGGCAAAGATGCTTATAAGTGTCGAGTTATGGTTATGGTGGAAAGTTTCATGGTGAATCTTTTGTGAAGATAAGTTGGTGGATGACACAAGTTTGATAGAAGTAAGAAGGTTTTACCTTGTTAGGTTGATGAAGCACTTTAGGTGCTAGACATGATCATTTTGAAATAGGTGGTGGAAGATGGTGATGAAAATGCAAGTAACTAAGAATGTATGCTTATTAATAAAGTGGTGAGGATGATTATGCATGTATGAATATATGGTATATAATAGAGATATGGATATAAGTAATGGATGAATGTTGATGATAAGATGCACATATCTTTACTTGTATTTAGTGAATGTGTTCTTATCGACACAAATCTATACGTAGTTAGTTTTGTGCATATAACAACAAGATCAAAGCAACAAAGATTTAATATTTTTCAACTTGATAGATACGAGTTAGTTTTGAGTATAACACAAGATCAAAGCAAGAATAATATTTTACAACATGATAGTTCAAACTATTCCAATAAATGCGAATGAAACTCGTTCACATATTATCACACGAATGATCTAACAAGTAGACATAAAGATAGACATATATACCAACAAAGCATGTTCGCAAATAGACGCACAAATAGAAATACCCTTAATCTAAGTGAAGAGGAGGACATATGTTGCAACTAGCTTAAAATGTCATAATACATGTTCGAAAAATATTGTATGATTCTATGAAATTTAGAAGGACTTGACTGCTAGATAAGTCAAAACCAAATATTATGAAACCTTAATACAAGTATAAATAACCTAATTAATGTGTGGGATTTAAAAGTTAACTACCCCAAACGGCAAACTGCCTACTGTAAAACCAGCATCCTGTGTAGGATGGAACCGTCCTATGCTGCAGATGGAACTGGCATCTGCAGACTAGCATACTCAAATTTTAAAAAATCCAAAAACGCGGAAAATGATTACTACAACTTTTTTTCTTCCTAAAAAGTAATCAATGTACTTTTCTAGATGAGGCAAGTGTCTATTAGAGTGACCAAAGTAGTAGGAACCTATAATTCCTAGATAAACCAAACACTCCCTTAATTTAACTTTCAAATAACATTAGGATATCAACTAAGCTAAATAAGGGCCTACGACCATAAATTTTTGAGATTACACACATAACATCAAGTATTCGGAAATCACAATTATGCACCAAACATAGTTTTAATCTAAGATAGCACGAAATTGTTTTTACCAGAGTTGCAAAAAATGGTCTACAAGGCCTATTAATCACCGCTTAGGCGCTACAAGGCCACCGGCCTTGCCAATTTATGTAATTGGGTCAATTGTGGTCAACAATGATCAATGGTGGTCAAACTTGCCGGAAACCTTCTAATCTTGCCAGAAGTATCTAAAACTCACCGTAAACTTGTTTTGATCACTTATAGTAACTGTTTAAATCTATTACAAGTTGTTTTTAGAATTTTTTTTTGCCAATAACGCCTAAAATTCGCCAAAAATACACAAAACTTGCCGAAAATACCCAAATTTTGCCAGAAATGCCAATCCGATTAATCCCGCCTAGACCGATTACAAACTACAAGATTGTCGATCGCCCGCCGAATGATTCACGATTTTTGCAACCTTGGTTTTTACCAAACACAAGTTTAATGAGGAAGATGATTTAGATAAGTAAATCGATTGCACTAACAATGACGTAAAGGATATGAGTCAAAGGAAACAAATAGGCACATGATCCAATAATGGAGTTTTAGATAATGAAATGTGATGAATTAGATTTAAAGGAAAAACCTAGACTTCTACATGAATACCACAAATACCTTAACATAATATAAGTGCACAAGTAGCAAATAAATTATGTAGCAATGTCATATAAAGAGCGAGATGAAAATATCATGCAAACCATGTCTAAGCATGTATAAAATAGACCATCATACGGATAGATTTAAGGAATGCCAACAAGGAACAAGAACTATCAAACATAGATATATCCATATCAAAATCATCATGTATTAAAATGACAAATTATGAGATCACACGAGAGACAACATATAAGAGACAAAAGTACTTCAAATGTAAGAGTCATACAAGTCGTGTTTAGCCTTTACATTTAGTATCACAAATATAAGCATAAAAGCATTTAAAACTGAAACGAAACCTTTCCTAAGGTTTACGCAATAGATAATGAATCAAATAGCATCAAACACCAAGATAACGCCAAGACAGATAATCAAGCAAGAACATATAATCAACACATGAATATGCAATGCAAGATGTCATGATAGATTAACAGAATAGATCATATTTACCACTAATATGGAAAATGAAGTATTAGAGGTGTTTCAGAGATGGTGGACTAGTGGTTATAGAGGATTGACAAGTATGAAATGACAATTTCAAAATGTGTAGATAATTTTAACGAATTATTTTTGAAATGCTCCTTTTTCAACAAGACCGAAAATAGTTAAAACCTTTGGCAGATAACCCATGACCCGAATTTGACCTTTTGTTATAAAATGAAAACAATATATTACAAATCATCATTTGTTATACACGAAATTCCCAACATAACCCATTTTCTGCAAAACTTGTTGTCCTGATTTTATATATGGCTAAAACGACCGAAACTTGACTTTTATAACTTGACATAACATATAATCTTCCAGATTTTATTCATAAAATGTATACATCAATATCAAATGCACACTTGGTCCAAATGAATCGGGGAACCGTTCTTTACGAGTTTTGCAAAACACTAGTATTGACCCGTTTTAACTATAACTATAACTTATTACTTTGACCCGCTTTAAAATATGCTTTAACACTATAACAAAACATCATTACACTTCATTATTGCTTTGAGTATTTTAGATGAAACATTCAAGTTGCCAATCTTATTTTGATGTGCATAAATTTTATAGCAATATTTATCAAAACCCTTTAACTAACTTACTTAGTTTTTATTCTTAATTAAGATATTGAGATTATGCAAGATGTTGATGTAGCATATGCAAAGAAAAAGATATATGCCTATACGAGACCTAGCATAAGTGTAATATGCATATAAATGAAATCAGAAAGCAAACACATAAATAACATGACATCCCAAACACTAGTGTTACACAAAAAACAACAAGCTCAATTACAAGATGTAAAGAGAATATAATACTAAGTAAAGTGAAACAAGTAATCATATAGCATGTTACATAGTTTAACCATCATTTCTACTAATATGATTTACCTAAACATTTACGAAAAAACATTTTCATTAAAACTAGAAGTTATCCCAAACACTCCTTTTTAAAATCATATTGATTCGTAAATATTCTTTGAGAACCTAAATCGACAAACGATCGAATGGAAAGCATGATAAGGTAGACACATATATTTCACAAATAAACAAGCTCAAATACGATTTGAAATAAGCATAGGATCAAGATGTATAAGCAATGCAAAGTAAAACAACTAGTCATATAGCGTACGAAACTACTTTTCTTCGCCTTACGTTGAATATGACGATTTATACCAAGCTTGATTAGTTTCTAAAATACTTTAGTTTCAAAAGAGGATGTATCAATGTTCAAAGGATACCATCTTGAATTGCCCGACTCAAAAATTCTAGTTTCATTGTTAATACGGAACTTAATATTTTGGACACTCTTTAGTATTTTACAAATTTGACTCCCTTAATTTTTTAATCAGATCCTCTAACCCATTTTATTAGAAAGTAGACTCAATTCCCTTCGAATGGTAGGTGGCATGACTCGTAGAACCGGGTCCGCCGGTTCCTTTACCAAAGGGAACCGCCCTTTGTTAACAAATGGAAATGCGGGTCTGGTAGAATTTTCCAAAAACGCATATTTAGACGCAACAAAAATATTTAAAACTTGGTAGGCTTTAAAGTAAACTTATATAACAAATTTTAATCATTATTCAAGCTTATATTAACAAAGATATTCAACAATAAGACTTCTAAGTATAAAACAATGATATACTTTTCATATTAAGTCCCGCTTTTCAGATAATTTGATACATGGATCGTACTCGATTTTGAAAACCATTTGTTTTGAAAACGAGAGCCACGTGGCTCTGATACCAATTATGGAAAACATAGAAAAGGGGGGTAAATACATTTCCGTTTAAAATCTTAAAACCTTTGTATCAAATACCCAAACAAACTTGACGTAATATGAAAAGTATCAATTATAGTCTATGACTATATCGAATAAGCAAGTTGTCACAACACAAGCTTAAACATCTAGCCACAACATAAACATAATAACAAGTAAAGAAATAGCGATATGTAAAAGAGAAAGCAAACCGAATACGATGATTTATAGTGGTTCGGTCATGGAGCTCCTCTCCGCCCTACTCCACTCCCCGAGTACCCAACTCAAGAGTTACTTCACTAGATCAACACGCTCCCTTCTCGGCGGAGAAAACCTTACACAACGTAGCTTACATTTTTTCCGGTACAAAGCTAAATACCGAGTCCTAACAAAGGTAGAACCAACCCATCATCGCTTACACTTTATCCGGTACAAAGCTAAATACCGAGTCCTTCTTTAGGTACAACTAACCCCGTTATGTTTTGTGAATCAACATAAAAAACCTTGTGTTTTATGGAACAAACACATAAACCATCTAATCTATAATGGTACAAATGTGATTACAATGGAGATCCAAGACAATGTGTCTAATAGATATGAATTAATAAACTAATTGAACTTCCATTAATGGAAAGCCTTCAAATGGATGAAGATGATGATATCTCTAATCTTGTAGATCTTTATATGTATATCCTTTGTGATGGATGGAAATGGCAAGATCTCTAAGGCTTGCTTTAGTGGATGAACTTGGAAGTATGCTTACAAAAAAATAAGTGTTAGAGCATTATGATCATATGCAAATGAAAGTGTTACCTACTGATCTAGATGATGGAAAAATGAAGAGAATATGTGTGTAAAAGTCTTAAACAATTGGTGAAAAATGGCTTGGTATTTATAGGCAAAATTGGTACTTTAGTACGGTTATGACGGTTCCCTTTGCAGAAGGGAACCGGCCAGTGTAAACCTATGGAACCGGCTTCTACTGTTCATCGATTCCGACGGTTCCTTCCTAAAAGGGGAACCGGCACACAGTTTTGCAAATCTAAATTTTGGATTATTTTATAATAAAAAAATCTTATGCAATCTTCAAAGATTATGGCTAGATTTGGAAAGATATGATGTGACAATACATAAAGGTCAACTTATATGTATGATGTCATGCATGATGTAAAATCCATATTTTTCCTTTTAAAAAAATATGTTTAAGTAAGATGTATATATACCTAAAAGGAAAGTTACTTGTGTTTTAAAAAATATGCAAAGTGAAAGATAACTATTGTATACTCGTTCAAATAAAATATATATTTGGACGTGAATAAAAGTGACGCATTTGTATAAAAGTACTTGTAAATGCAAGATGTGAAATGAGGTTTGATCATAATGCCACATAACAAACGTGTACGAACCTGTGTTGTAATATACGAGGATCCAAGATGTTGAAAGGTGTTGTTGTATGTTGAGACAAAATATGATTACGAGTAACTTGTACACTTTACGTTATGTATTACAAGTTACATGTTTGTCATCATCAAAACAAACGAGAATGTGTAGATTAAATATCGTAATATTTGCACTAACAATCTCCCCCTTTTTGATGATGACAAAATACGTAAACGTAAAATATAGTAAATGTAAATGTTATTTGTATCCCCATAATACCTTTACGTTACCTTCTCTATTTACACCTCTTCTCCCCCCCCCCTTTTTGAAACAAAAGGGTGTGTATTTGGAGTTTAACTTCATTTCTTCCCAATTGCCGTTCAAAAAAAAGGAAAGTTACTTGTGTTTTAATAAATATGCTAAGTAAAAAATAACTATTCTATACTCGTTCAAATAAAATATATATTTGGACATGAATAAAAGTGATGCATTTGTATAAAAATACTTGTAAATACAAAATGTGAAATGAGGTTTGATCATAATGCCACATAACAAACATGTATGAACCTGTGTTGTACTATACGAGGATTCGAGATATTGAAATGTGTTGTTGTATGTTGAGACAAAATGTGATTACGAGTAACTTGTGCACTTTACATTATGTATTACAAGTTACATGTTTGTCATCATCAAAACAAACGAGAATGTGTAGATTAAATATCGTAATATTTACACTAACAATCTCCCCCTTTTTGATGATGACAAAATATGTAAATGTAACATATAGTAAATGTAAAAGTTACTTGTATCCCTGTAATACCTTTACATTACCTTCTCCGTTTACACCTCTTCTCCCCCTTTTGTCAAACAAAAAGGGTGTGTCCTTGGAGTTTAACTTGAATTCTCCCTGAAATGGCGAGCTCGCGTCATCCCTAGTGAAGTTAAATTGACTATTTCAAACCCCTTATGTTGTTGCATCCCTTGGGTAATTGTCCTTGGGCTATAGCGGATATATGGATGAAATTTGAAGGCTTAACCTACAATAAGGCTAGTTTCGTGCAACATATATAATAATAAAGAAATAGGAAAAATCTATGAAAATAAATATAGCAAACGACACATGTGGATAAGATATGTGAAACTATCTTCTCTTCTTTTTTGTCGAAACACAAAGGAGTGTCGAAGAGTGAAAATGATGATGAATGCATGCATGCTCCGCCTTGACGGATGCTCCCCATTGATTGAGGCATCAAGGTATGATTGAAAAGCTAAAATAAAAAATTAGTACAAAACTAGATTCGTCCTTGGACGAGTAAAATATATACACTAAAGTGTATATAAGATGCATGATATGAATGCTCGATGGAAGCTCCCCCTTGCTCGAGGACGTCAAGTATGATCGTACAAAACAAAAAATATAGTGCAATAATAGCTTCTGTTCGTAGACAAACTTGTCATATACAACAAGTGTATAGACGACCCAATATGATTGCTTGACGAATGCTCCTCCTTGTTTGAGGGCGTCAAGATGACCAAAAAAATAAACGATGCAAATCTCATCCTTAGATGAGTATGATGATAGACTTACAAATAAAATACTCATTGCAAACTTCGTATTGAGATAAGTATGTCATATACCACACCGTGTATATGAGTGAACAAAAAGAAAAGGAATAATATGAAAAAGTGCAGCTTTTGTCCGTAGACAAAGATGCCATATAAGTGTATATATGAATTTGAACCTACAAAAAAAATATTAGTGCAATACATATACTCCGTCTTACGGGAAGTCATATATAATGAGATGTATATATGATGCAAAATATGAATGATATAACCACAAGCAACTCAAATTAGAGAATTGTGATCATATACCAAAAGATCTTATGAGGTGTGGTCTTCTACTAAGAAGGACATACAACCATAAGGTAAAAAAATTGAATATAAAATGATTCTTAAAAAAAATCCTAGAAAAATAAAATAGAAGTAAGATAATGCCAAAAAGTATAATCTTACTACTTGCACAGTTGCACTATCGAGGTTGGTTTTTGTGGCGAGGTTGTTAAAAGTTGTATGGATGTGTTTGAGAATGAGACGCATTTTATTAAGAAATTCACTTGGCTTATGACAACATAGGCAAAGATGCTTATGAGTGTCGAGTTGTGGTTATGGTGGAAAGTTTCATGGTGAATCTTTTGTGAAGATAAGTTGGTGGATGACACAAGTTTGATAGAAGTAAGAAGGTTTTACCTTGTTAGGTTGATGAAGCACTTTAGGTGCTAGACATGATCATTTTGAAATAGGTGGTGGAAGATGGTGATGAAAATGCAAGTAACTAAGAATGTATGCTTATTAATAAAGTGGTGAGGATGATTATGCATGTATGAATATGTAATGAGAGATATGGATAAAAGTATGATGAATGTGTGAAAGAGCACAAATTAACTTGATAGAGAAAGTGATCTTTATCGACCTACACAAATCTATACGAGTTAGTTTTGAGTATAACACAAGATCAAAGCAAGAATAATATTTTACAACATGATAGTTCAAACTATTCCAATAAATGCGAATGAAACTCGTTCACATATTATCACACGAATGATTTCACATTATAATTATATCACTCGAAGTTTGATCTATCCAAAGAGTTGACTTAAGATATAGACATAAGTAATAACCAAACAAGAAGATGTTCGCAATAGAGCACTCAAATAGAAAATACCCTTAATTAAATGTAAAAGAGGTGGACATATGTTGCATCTTGCTTAAATTGTCATTAATTTATAGTTCGAAAATATATTGTTTGAAATTCTAAGATGAGAAATTATAGATGGACTTGACTGCTAGATATGATAGAGTCAAAACTAACAAATATTATGAATTCATCTTATATACAAGTATAAAAGAACCATAATTAATGTGTGGGTATTTAAAAGTTTCCTACATCCCAAACGGGCAAAATGACCTTTACGGTAAAACCTAAGATCCTCGACTTTCAGGATGGAACCTTCCTATGTGCAGATGGAGACTGGGCATTGCAGGACTGCATACTCAATTTTTAAAAAATCCAAAAAAGTGGGATAATGTTTACTACTAGACTTTTTTTTCTTCAAAATGTAATCAATGTTACTTTCTAGATGAGGCAAGTGTCAAATTAGAGTGACCAAGTAGTAGGAACCTATTATTCCTTAGATATACCAAAACACCTCCCTTTTACTTTATTTCAAATAACTTTAGGATATCAACTAAGCAAAATAAGGGCCTGTTACGACCTAAATTTTGAGGATTACACACATAACATCAGTATTCGGGAAATCACAATTTGCACCCAAACATAGTTTTTAATCTATAAGATAGCTCGAAATTGTTTTTACCAGTGTTGCTAAAAATGGGCATCAATGGCATTTAATTCAAAACAAAATAAAAATTAAAAACACAGAAAAAATTAATAACTAAAAAATAATATATATAAAAAAAAAATAAAGCTCAAAAAAAAAACAAATAAAACAAAAAAAAATAAAACTGCTTTAGGCGCTACAAGGCCCACCGAGACCTATTGCCAATTTATGTAATTGGGTCAAACAAATAGGTCAATTATGGTCAACAACGATCAATGGTGGTCAAACTTGCCAAAAACCTTTTAATCTTGCCAGAAGTATCTAAAACTCACCGTAAACTTGTTTTGATCACTTATAGTAACTGTTTAAGATGTTCTATTTACAAGGTTGTTTTTGAAGTACATTTTTTTTTGCCAATAAGCCTAAAATTTCGACAAAATACAACACAAACTGGCGCAAAATACATATTTTTGCTAGAAAGGACCAATCCGATTAATCCCCGCTAGACGATTACAAACTACATGATTTGTCGGAATCGCTCGCCGAATGATGACGTTTTTTGCAACCTTGGTTTTTTTTTTTTTCTTTTTTTTTTTACCGAACACCATGTTTAATGAGGAAGATGATTTAGATAAGTAAATCGATTGCACTAACAATGACGTAAAGGATATGAGTCAAAGGAAACAAATAGGCACATGATCCAATAATGGAGTTTTAGATAATGAAATGTGATGAATTAGATTTAAAGGAAAAACCTAGACTTCTACATGAATACCACAAATACCTTAACATAATATAAGTGCACAAGTAGCAAATAAATTATGTAGCAATGTCATATAAAGAGCGAGATGAAAATATCATGCAAACCATGTCTAAGCATGTATAAAATAGACCATCATACGGATAGATTTAAGGAATGCCAACAAGGAACAAGAACTATCAAACATAGATATATCCATATCAAAATCATCATGTATTAAATGACAAATTATGAGATCACACGAGACAACATATAAGAGACAAAAGTACTTCAAATGTAAGAGTCATGCAAGTCATGTTTAGCCTTAACATATAGTATCACGAATATAAGCATAAAAGCATTTAAAACTAAAACGAAACCTCTCATAAGGTTACGCAATTGAAAATGAATCAAATAGCATCAAACACCAAGATAACTCCAAGACAAATAATCAAGCAAGAACATATAATCAACACATGAATATGCAATGCAAGATGTCATGATAGAATAACGAAATAGATCATATTTACCACTAATATAGAAAACGAAGTATTAGAGGTGTTTGGAAGATGGTGGACTAGTGGTTATAGAGGATTGACAAGTATGAAATGATAATTTCAAAATGTGTAGATAATTTTAACGAAGTATTTTTGAAATGTTCCTTTTTTTAACAAGACCAAAAATAGTTAAAACCTTAGGCGGATAACCCATGACCCGAATTTGACCTTTTGTTATAAAATGAAAACAATATATTACAAATCATCATTTGATATTATTTTTACATATAACTAGACTCAATTACTTTCAAAACGGCGGGTGACACAACTTCTAAATCCATACGGTAGAGTTTATATGAAATTCCCAACAAGACCCATTTTTTGCAAAACTTATTCTCCCGATTTTATATATGGCTAAAACGATCGAAACTTGACTTTTATAACTTGACATAACATATAAACTTCCATATTTTATTCATGAAATGTATACATCAATATCAAATGCACACTTGGTCCAAATGAACTAGGGAACCGTTCTTTACGAGTTTTGCCACCACACTAGTTTTGACCCGTTTTAACTATAACTATAACTTATTACTTTGACTCGCTTTAAAATATGCTTTAACACTATAACAAGACATCATTACACTTCATTATTGCTTTGAGCATTTTGAATGAAACATTCAAGTTGTCAATCCTATTTTGATGTGTATAATTTTTATAGCAATATTTGTCAAAACCCTTTAACTAACTTACTTAGTTTTTATTCTTAATTAAGATATTGAGATTATGCAAGATGTTGATATAGCATATGCAAAGAAAAAGATATATGCCTATACGAGACCTAGCATAAGCGTAATATGCATATTCATGAAATCGGAAAGCTAACACATAAATAACATGGCATCCCAAACACTAGTGTTACACAAAAAACAACAAGCTTAATTACAAGGTGTAAAGAGAATATAATACTAAGTAAAGTGCAACAAGTAATCATATAGCGTGTTACATAGTTTAACCATCATTTCTACTAATGTGATTTACCTAAACATTTACGAAAAAACATTTTCAATAAAACTAGGAGTTATTACAAACATTCCTTTTTAAAATCATATTGATTCGTAAATATTCTTTGAGAACCTAAATCGAAAAACGATCAAATGAAAAGTATGATAATGTAGACACATATATTTCATAAATAAACAAGCTCAAATATGATTTTAAATAAGTATAGGATCAAGATGTATAAGCAATGCAAAGTAAAACAACAAGTCATATATCGTACGAAAATACTTTATTCGCCTTGTGTTGAATATGGCGATTTATACCAAGCTTGATTAGTTTCTAAAATACTTTAATTTTAAAGGAGGATGTATCAATATTCAAAGGATACCATCTGGAATTGCCCGACTCAAAAATTCTAGTTTCATTGTTAATACGAAACTTAATTTTTTGGACACTTTGTAGTATTTTTCAAATTAGACTCCCTTAATCTTTTAATCAGATCCTCAAACCCCTATTATTAGAAAGTAGACTCAATTCCCTTCGACGTGGTAAGTGGCACGACTCGTACGGACTTACGGTTAATTTTTTATGAGCATTTGAAGTTGATCAAATTTTCAAAACACCTTTTGTAGAACCGGGTCCGCCGGTTCCTTTACCAAAGGGAATTGCCCTTTGTTAGCAAAATGAACCGCGGGTCTGGTTGAATTTTCCAAAAACGCATATTTAGACCCGGCGAAAGGTTTAAAACTTGGTAGGCTCTAAAGTAGACTTATATAATAAATTTTAATCATTATTCAAGCTTGTATTAATAAAGATATTCAATAACAAGACTTCTAAGTATAAAACAACGATATACTTTTCATATTAAGTCCCGCTTTTTAAATAATTTGATACATGGATCGTACTCGGTTTTGAAAACCATTTGTTTTGAAAACGAGAGCCATGTGGCTCTGATGCCAATTGTGGAAAATGTGGGGGGGGGTGAATACGTTTCCGTTTAAAATCTTAAAACTTTTGTATCAGATACTCGAACAAACTTGACGTAATATGAAAAGTACCAATTATATTCTATGACTATATCGAATAAGCAAGTTGTCACAACACAAGCATAAACATCTAGCCACAACATAAACATAATTAACAAGTAAAAAAATAGCGATATGTAAATGATAAAGCAAACCAAACACGATGATTTATAGTGGTTCGGTCACGGAGCTCCTCTCCGCCCTACTTCACTCCCCGAGTACCCAACTCGAGAGTTACTTCACTAGATCAACACGCTCCCTTCTCGGCGAAGAAAACCTTACACAACGTCGCTTATAATTTTTCTGGTACAAAGCTAAATACCAAGTCCTAACAAAGGTAGAACCAACCCATCGTTGCTTACGCTTTATCCGATACAAAGTTAAATATTGAGTCCTTCTTTGGGTTCAACCAAACTCATTATGTTTTGTGGTCTAACATAACAGACTTTGTGTTTTATGGCACAAACACATAAACCATCTAATCTATAATGGTACAAATGTGATTATAATGGAGATCCAAGACAATGTATCTAATGGATATGAATTACTAAACTAATTGAACTTCCATTGATGAGAGGCCTTCAAGTGGATGAAGATGATGAAATCTCTAATCTTGTAGATCTTCATATGTATATGCTTTGTGATGGATGGAAATGACAAGATATCTAAGGCTTGCTTTGGTGGATGAACTTGAAAGTATGCTTACAACAAAATGAGTGTTAGAGCATTATAATCATATGCAAATGAGATTGTTACCTACTGATCTATATGATGGAAAAATGCAGAGAAAATGTGTGTAAAAGTCTTAAACAAATGGTGAGAAATTATTTATAGGCAAAAACTTGTATTGTAGCACGGTTCTGACGATTCCCTTTGCAGAAGGGAACCGGCCAGTGTAAACCTATGGAACCGGCTTCTATTATTCATCGGTTCTGGCGGTTCCTTCCTAAAAATAGAACCAGCCAGTGTAACCGGAGGGAACCGGCACACAGTTTTGCAAATCCGGATTTTGGATTATTTTATAATAATAAATCTTATGCAATCTTCAAAGATAAAGGCTAGATTTGGAAAGATATGATGTGACAATACATAAAGGTCAACTTATATGTATGATGTCATGCATGATGTAAAATCCATATTTTTCTTTTAAAGAAATATGTTTAAGTAAGATCTATATATACCTAAAAGAAAGTTACTTGTGTTTTAAAAAATATGGAAAGTGAAAGATAACTATTGTATACTCGTTCAAATAAAATATGTATTTAGACGTGAATAAAAGTGATGCATTTGTATAAAAATACTTGTAAATGCAAGATGTGAAATGAGGTTTGATCATAATGCCACATAACAAACATATACGAACCTGTGTTGTAATATACGAGGATTTGAGATGTTGAAAGATGTTGTTTTATGTTGAGACAAAATATGATTACGAGTAACTTGTACACTTTACATTATGTATTACAAGTTACATGTTTGTCATCATCAAAACAAATGTGAAAGTGTAGATTAAATATCGTAATATTTGCACTAACATCTTGAATACATAAAAGGAATACACCGTCTTCTTGAATAACATTGAAGGAATAACATAAATAACGTCTTTTTGAATTAATCGTCTTGGTTGAAGCGTATTTTGTCTTCGTCAAGAGGTTCGGCCACACCAAACGCTATTTCTTCAACGTGTATTTCTTCTTCAACCCGTTCCATGTCGCCTTCGAGTGGTGATATATTTTGAATCCTTTCTACGCTATTGAGGTGGTCTTTCAAACAAATGCAAACTTTCACCGCCATTGAAGTGAGTTTTGTACTACCCGGTGATATAACCCTCCCACTAACCGAAAAGGCGGATTCCGAAGCTATCGTACTTGCTTGGACCAAGAGTAGGTCACGAGACATGGTGGCTAGAACCAAAAATTAGGATTCCCATTCTTTCCACCAACCCCAAATATCTTAATTCTCAAACTCTTCAATGGTCATTTGAGACAAAAAAATCGTATCCTTGGTACCTTCCGAGCTCGCTACTAGGGGTGTTATCTCAAGCTCATTTTATATTCTCACTTCTTAAAAGATTATACATTCACATCAACTCGTTAGTAACATGATATTTCGAACCTGCCTCTTGATGCATAGTATGAATATGTGAATAACTTGGGCCATGTTTTGTTAAATAAACTTCAAACATTTTGTCTAAAGCATCGTTAAAGTGAGCACATTGACAATCAATATAGTTCGAGTCATCATCGGTCAAACCCATATCATAACCAATGTTCATAATCAAAGTCTCAACCCTATTTTGGTTTAGATTTGGTTAAAATATTTGTCAAATTTTACTTTCATTGGTTTCACCATATTTGCAAATAAATCGCTTTTCATTTCAAACTTGTTTATTATTAAAGTCATTAAAAAGTTGTTTTAGAACCAAACAACTTGTAGGATAGTAAACTCCCGACAACAAAGTAGTAGCATTTTTAAAAACTACAAGCATTTTTGAAACAAGTTATATAGTATCCCAACATGACTCGGGATAAGGCACAACCAAATTACGGTGTGCAAGGTGGTCATGAAAACACTTTTAAGGTATATTTTTATCGTAAAGCACATTCAAACATGTTGCAAGTGGAATTCCATCGGGTAGGTATGTCTCAATTCGGACATAACCAATTGGCATTTGCATCGTTACAAAAATCCACATATATATGATATCATTTATTACTACTACTAAAAATATATTTTAACATATCTTTAAAGGCATGTTTTGTTGGCGCGATAACATTTAACCCGTCTTGCACAACTAAATTAGTGATATGTGCTACACATCGACTGAAAAAAGACAACGTTGCAAACCAGTTTGTATTTTAGTTTATCAACCGCAACGGTGTTGTTCGACGCATTATCGAAAGATATAAAAAATATTTTCTTCTAAATTTTACCTTTTGATGACATAAACTAAAATAGCATATAGATTATCGCCAGTATAGGGGTATCTAAACAATTCAAAGGCAATCAAATGCTTCATCATTACCCACGTTTTGAGATTTACCCAATGAGCGGTAACACAAAGATACGAATCCGATGACCATGTCGAGCCGTTCAAACATCACATGTTAAATTTACACCTGTTTCTAACGATTGAAATCCTAAAATCATTTCTTGTTTGTCTAGTTTTCACATATTTATACAATACGTCTAAGGGTCATTTGACTTACATGGCAATATCGAGGTTGAAGCGTATCTTGGATAAGCGAGGTCATTTTCTTATTGTCAAAGTGGTCAAAAGGCAAGGTTTCTTGGATCTTGTTTGTGTGTGTCAACATACACTTATTGAGTAAATGTATTGCAGGATTGACCATTAAAGTTACATGCATTTGGGTTTCATCCTTTTTGGCCAAGTGCATCAGTAAGGTACTACAAGTCTTAAAACTGCAGTCCCTTTTTGATCTTATTTTAGTAGCTTAAGTAGATTTTACTTAAGATTAAGTAAGCTTATAGATTAGATATAGGATAAGATGGTTTAAGACTTGTTTTCAATATTCTAGCTTATTCACTAGGAAGCATTAGCTTTTAAAAGTTCATAAAAATCTCAAAAAGCCAAAAACAGTAGCAAGTAGATCCTAGCTTCTAAGTTTAGATTTTTAGCTTATAGTATTTGCTTTTATAATTTGAATTTATAGCTTGTGTGTAGGTTATTAAGTTTTCAAAAATTGAGCTTCTGTTTTAGCTTATTCTAGGTTATGGCTTATTTAGTTTTTAAGTCTTAAGTGCTTATTTCTGAGTTTACTGTTTTGATCATTAAATTTAGGAGTCCTATAGTGTTTTTGGTTAATTTAGCTTTTCATAATTAACTTCTACAGGTTATAAGCTTTCAGGTTTAGCTTTTGTTTTTAAAAATGAGCTTAAAAAGAGTTGTGTGCAAGCTGTTAAGTGAAAACTAGCTTTTTGGTCCTTATAAGCTTACTTACTGTCAAAAGCTCTTTCACAAGCTTTTTGAGAGCTTATTTTTGAGTTTCAACTTATAGTTTATTTATTAAAGTAGCTTAAAAAGTTGTCCTATACAACTTTGTTCTTTTGAGTTTTCAAAAATAAAAAATATATAAAAATGGGTGTATGCCCAAACTTGAACCCGTGACCTCTCCCACACAACACACACGACTTACCAATTTGCTTCAATAGCTCATCCAACCACATTCCTTTTCATTTAATCCTTATACTCTTTTTCATTTTCTTTTTCCTTATTAAGCCGTAGCTTTTCAGCTTATTTCCCCAGCTTATTAGATAAGCTAGGGGCTTATTTTTATTTTTCCTTTGATCTTTGTTACATTTAGGACTTTTCCTGAATATTTTGTACTATTTTCTAGGATTTAAATAGATTTAATTAGTTTTTAATTCATAATAAATTCAAAATTAATAAAAAAAAATTTCTTTTTCTTAAAATTTTCTTTTACCTTAGTTTAGGTTTAGAAATTTAGTTTGCATTTTTAGGAATTAATCTTGCCTTAGTTACTTATTTGTCACGTTTAATTTGTTCCCGTTAATTGTTTTTGTGTTTAATTGCTTTAGTTTTCTTATTTTAATTATTGTTTTTAATTAGTAGATATAGATAATCAAATCAATCTTTGTTTTAATTCAAATCATTGTCCAAACTAGAACGTGGTTTCAATTTCACGAATCGTTGGGGAAACGACCCGGGGAATCATACTTCCCGGTTTAATATACGTATTATATTATATTATATATATTTGTGAAGATTTTCCTTTTTACCTTTGTCCTCAAGGGTAATCTGGTAATTTTCCATCGTATTATATATATTATATTTTTACGTGTGTTAGATTCTACGAATCAACCATTCTTGTCAACTGCCCATTCCAAGATTGATGTCTTCAAAAGGAAGATTACTTTAAGGGTCGGGGAAGAAAAACTTGTTTTTAAAAGTATTAAGTCTGCCACTAGCATAATCAAAAGGGTCTTTGTGATAAAAAGTCTTGATTCAAAAATAGAATTTATAGGAGAGGGCGATGAACCATTCGACCCAACTTATGGTAATTACATAGAATTAAATGATTTGGACACACCTCTAGAACCTAAAACGAATCGAGATGTTGATTTTGAGCCAACTTTTGTTAAAACCGACTCTTATAAAATGAAATTTTCTTGTGTAATCGGGTATAAGTATGTTAACGATGACCTCCTCCCTTTCTTACCCATTAACTTAATGTCCAAAAGCTTTATTATTCCATAATAAAGGACAAGGATAAAAGGAAGAGTCATGCCGAAACTTTGATCAATATACCTGTTTTCGTCGGAAGTTTTTTTATTATTACAGGTTTTACCATCATTGACGGTGATGATATAACAAAAGACGTTGTGCTCGACATGAAATTTTGCAAGAAGTACGCATCATGCCAAATGATTATGAAGAA